>BCJC01000007.1:600000-828804 GCA_001600175.1 Erythrobasidium yunnanense
GCCTCGCAGTTTACCCATGTCCTCTCGAAATTCAATATTGGCGATGACTGTCCCGTCTTTGATGGCATGTACGACTACTTCAGACAGTATGCTGGAGCGTCCGTGGCAGCAGGCAAGAAGCTCGCTTCTGGTCATACAGACATCGCCATAAACTGGACTGGAGGCCTGCATCATGCTAAGAAGTTCGAAGCAAGCGGGTTCTGCTACATCAACGATATAGTACTCTCGATCTTGGAGCTTTTGCGGTGTGTAAACGAACTTCTGACAAGAATCGTAGCTGATCCAATACCTGTAGCGTACATCCGCGAGTTCTTTACATCGATATCGACATACATCACGGCGATGGCGTTCAGGAAGCGTTCTACAACTCCAATCGAGTTCTCACAGTCTCCTTCCACAAGTATGCCGATACCTTCTTTCCTGGCACTGGGCATATCGACGAAGTCGGCAACCAGCTTGGCAAATACTTCAGCTTGAACATACCTCTTCAGGACGGCATCGATAACGAATCCTATGTATCCCTATTCAAGAGCATTATGGAGCCTACCATCTATACCTTCCGTCCTTCAGTCATCGTACTTCAATGCGGAGCCGATTCGTTGGGATGCGATAGGCTTGGTGCTTTCAACCTGTCTATAGCAGCACATGGAGAGTGTGTTCGTTTCATCAAAGCTTTCAACATCCCTCTGCTTGTGCTGGGTGGCGGTGGATATACAGTCAAGAACGTCGCTCGATGCTGGACCTACGAGACGGCTGTCTTGCTAGATGTACAACAGAGTCTTTCCGCTTATCTACCATCAACAGCCTACGACTCGTTCTTCGCTCCAGACTACAAGTTGCATCCACCTATTTCTGGCCGGGTAGAGAACCAGAACACGAGAAAGGATCTTGAGCGAATCCGAGTTGGCATCCTCGAAAGACTACGTTTCATGCATGGTGCACCTAGTGTGGAGATGCAGCAGATTCCACCTGATCTCAGCGGATGGTTGGCGAAAGAAGAGGACGAAAGAGCGAGAGAAGAGAAAGAGGAACTCGATCGAGCGCAAGATAACGAGGTCGATGACAAGGCTGCTTCTCTTGCAGGTGCAGGAAACCAGAGTGCCGGTCAAGGTAGCACCAAAGGCGTGTCTAGAAGACCGTCTGGCCAGAGAGCAGGAAGAGGCGCCGCAGCTACTCCTGGTACTTCAGGTCGAGGAAACAGGAGGAAGCGTAGAAGCACTATATTATCCCAAGAACAGCAACAACAACCGACAGAGCCGTAATCTCTGCATAGACACGTTACAGGGCGACAGCCTGCCGTAACCACTCGTACATTCCTCGCCCGGATGGTTACGCTGAAGAATGCGGAATGTATCTGAAACATTCTCACCTGCAGTTCTGGTCAGTAGTGCGGCTAGTCGCGCCTGAGCCAGACTCGCAATGTTGCTGAACAGACTGGCCCGGGCGGGCGCCGGGCCTTCAGACTTTGAGGTCAGGAGTACAAGAAGCATCGCAAATACTGCCTTCTACAATTCTCTTCTTCACTACTCAAAGTTTAATCATCAATCTTCTTCCGCTCCAATCACCACCGCACCATCTGCAGCCAATCTCACACTCTCTTATTCAACCCTAGCACCATGCGCACTTTCGCTGTCACAGTAGCACTGCTAGCTTCTCTGGCTTCTTCGTACGCGCATCCTCTCGAAGAACGCGCCGCTGCAAGTCGAGTCTACACACAATGCAAAGACTCTGGCCATTTCGCTCTTACCTTCGACGACGGCCCTTACAAGTACAATGGCCGAGTCATCCAAGACTTGGATAACGGAGGTGCTCTTGGTACATTCTTCGGTAAGCAACACATTATTCCGCTTGCAGAAGGGCTTACCCACACTAACTATCTCGCGCTTCAGTAAATGGAAACAATTATGGATGCATCTACGACTATGCGGAGGACTTGCAAAAGGCATTCGCTGCCGGCCATATCATCGGATCTCACACCTGGTCGCACGCCGATATCGCAAAGTTATCTACCGAGGAGCTCAACAACGAGCTGAAGAAAGTGAGTCAGAACCTCATTGCTTCTTCCTGGAGGCCACGATTGACACAGTCGCACAGGTCGAGACAGCTCTAAAGAAGATTCTTGGCATCCGCCCAAAGGTGTGCATATAGCTCACCTGTAGCTCTCTTTATCAAACGCTGAGCCACGCTTTGTTTTTGTAGCTCTTCCGTCCGCCATTCGGCTCTTACGATGACAACTCTCTGCAAGTTCTGAAGAAGCGCGGCTACTCCAGTACGTGTTTCTCGAATACAACACCAAGTATGGCTGCTGACACAAGGTCCCTGCAGCTATTGACTGGTCGATGGACTCTGGCGACTCTGACAACAAGTCTGTTGAATACAGCAAGAAAGAATACCAGAAGCAAGCACGACGATATCCCGCTCCTGGCATTGGTCTGAATCACGAGACATACAAGGGCACTGCCTACACTGTCACTCCTTATGCCATCAAGACTCTGCAAGATGCGGGCTACAAGCTTGTCAGCATTCCAGAATGCCTTGGTCTCCAGCCCTACGAGTACATCGCTGGCAAGGAGTCTCGCAACGGAAGCTGGAAGTGCTGAGCACGTCTATCATACCATCTTCGACCTTCTCTCAGTCTTGTGCATTCGAGGTCTTTTGTTCTCTAGATTCCCATAAGTGCCGGATAATTCCCAAGGACTACACATACGATCTTCCCAAGCCCAAGTGACGCGAGATTGCGGGATGTACTGACGCATTGTCCGCTGCGGCTTTCGGGCAGACTGCCCTTCGCCAAGCCAGATCTAGTTCGGAGACACTCCGGGTGTGCAGACTACCACGCTCTCAAAATAATACCATTGACAAGGAGCCGTTTCGTCTTTCCATCTTCTCCCTCTTCTTTCTCTCTACCTACCACTTCCCTCCTTGCCCATCTAGCTAATCCTACTTCTACACTTTCCTTCGCTCGATCACTACAGCCAGAGCGCTCACATTCTTTTGGATCCACCTTCTTTTATATTCTTAATTCCTCTCTGCCACCGACATGCGTATCTTCGCCGTTGCTATTGCGCTGCTAGCGTTCTCAACCCCATCTTTCGCACGCTCCCATGCGGGTGCGCACAGACGTCGCTCCAACGCAACCCAAGTCTACAAGGAGTGTAAGACTCCTGGACATTTCGCTCTCACCTTCGACGACGGTCCCTGGGAGTATGAACCTAAGGTCGTCCAGGATCTAGAGGAAAAAGGCGTGCGGGGTACATTCTTCGGTAAGCTTCACTGCTTTCGCAGCAACGGAGCGTGAAGTTTTGATATCACACCATTTGCTCTGCAGTCAACGGAGACAACTATGCGTGCATCTACGACTATGCCGATCAGCTGCAGAGCATCTTCGACGCAGGCCACATCATTGGATCCCACACGTGGACGCATCGCGATATCAACGAGGTCTCTCCTGAAGAATTGGAGAGCGAGATGGGAAAGGTGAGGCTTATTGCCCTCTCTCCCGCTGTTCAAGGCTTGCTAAGTGCTAAGTCCGTTGGGCAGATCGAAGTCGCCTTAAAGAAGATCCTTGGTATTCGGCCCAAGGTAAGGACGTCATAGCATATACGAGTATAGTCTCTGACTGAGGATGGTCCATATAGCTTTTCCGCCCTCCGTACGGCCAGTACAATGATACCAACGTACGTATCTTGAAGCAACGTGGCTACTCCAGTGAGTCTTCTTGAAAGCTTCCTCGGGGTACAGAAGCTTACATGTAAACCTCCCAGCTATCGACTGGTCTCTAGACGCAGGCGATGCGCTTGGCGAGACTCCTGAGTACTCGAAGGCGCAGTACGATGCGCAAGCCGCCCTCTTCCCAGCACCTGGTATCAGTCTTATGCATGAGACTATCAACACTACTGCCTATGAGGTTCTGCCCTATGCTATCGAGGTTCTACAAGCTGCAGGCTACAAACTGGTCACCCTTCCGGTATGCCTTGGTCTAAAGCCCTACGACTACATCACAGGCAAAGAGACTCGCAATGAGAGCTGGAAGTGCTGAGGGCGTTTACTCTTGTACCCTTGATATACCCTTTGTCCTGACCACACCTCAACTGGTTTGGCTTTCTTTATCTGCACATCCTTCGGGAGCTGTAACATAGTTTAAACTAGATACTCGTTATATACGAGCTGATAATCTACCCTTACCGAATCCTGTCACCTCTTGCTGCCTCTTTCGCCCTCACTGACACTTCCGGGAGTTCTTGACTGGACTGATTCGGCAGCCAACATAAAGAAACAGCACAATAAGCAGCATATCGACACCGTCACAAAACATCAGTCAGTGAACGGCCTTCAAAGCGTTCAAGTCGTCTTCGATTCCAGCTGGGCGCACAACCCGATTTCAAGCCATTTTGAATCCAATCCGCCAACAACAGCCCATCAAGGCTTGAATCCGCTCCAAATTGTTGCCATTTCTTGGTGAAAGCAGTATGCCGTCCATCAAGCAAGCTCTGGCTCGCAGAGGCGCCGTCGCTGTCGCTGCTGCTGCTGGAGCTGGCGCAAAAAGGCGAATGCTCAATCAGGCGCCGCCCAACAAGCGGAGGCGTGTGATGCTGCACGAGTCATCTACAGCTACAGAAGACGATGAGGACGACGATGTGGAGTCCTCCGAGCACGATAACGCCCTCGACGCCGACTACCGCGATGAAGAGGAAAACAACGACAACGAGAGGAATGCACACCGAAGGAGAGCGCGAAAGAGCAGTAGCAGCCGTCACAGTAGAAGCTACTCATCAGCTTCATCGGCCTCAGCGTCCTCGTCCTCGTCTGCAGCTTCGTCGAGTCTTTCAGAATCATCATACGCCTCGCCAAAGCCGCTCAGCCCAATCGAAGTGAATTCTGGCAGGACGAGCGGGAGCGCCAGTCGTCGCAGGAGATCATCTACTACAAAGAAACACCGTTCTCAAGCTGCCCGAAAGCTGCAGAAGTGCGTCGCCCTTTGTTGTTGTTGTTTACCGCGAACGCTGATCGGCCGTACCTAATTTTCTGACGACAGAGGCATCCCTGTCAAGGCTACAGCACCGCGATACACTATATCACCTGTCAAACTACTACCTTCCGCGCCGTCTCAAGCTCTCAAACGCGGTTTCCATGTCCGACCAGATCCTCAGATTCAGCCTTATTTCGGCAAGCCCTCCGATTTCGCCATGGGACGACATCATCAATCAGCTCCCATCGTTCCTTCACCTTCAAAGAATCCATTCCGCAAGATGGCCGGCAAATTTGTGCGAGCTGTCAATAATATGGGCATATCTGGTAATGCGCGCCAATCTGGAGCCATTTCCACAGCAAGACAGCATCAACGCCAAAATCAAGATATCTACACAGGCCCGACGCGTCCCAGTCAGGTGTCATCGCGCGCAGAAAGCTTCAATTCGAGTACGAAGCGGAAAAGAGAGTCTGCGAGGCGAAGTTCGTCGTCAACGCGTCCAGTACAAGTCGAACTAAGGACACAGCCAGAAGAGCTTGCTGCGATACAGCCTCTGCGAAGAACAAGGAGTATTGCAAGGAAGATGGAGGAAATTGGCGCGCCTATATCTGGCATAGATAGCAGGCCGAGCACCGATAGGCAAAGAAGACATTCAGTTGCGGAGGAGGACGAAGATGATGACGAGACGGCATCGGTTGAGCGGAGTATTGCGGAGATGTCGCTGGACGAGATCAGCGAGCACAAGGAGGACGAAGAAGAAGAAGAAGACGATGAGAGCGTGGCAGACGAAGGTGTGTGGTATATGTTGTTTAGGTGACTTTAAGCTGAGGCTATGCGCAGATGACAGCTGGTATCTGAACGAAGCGACCTCGCCTCAACTACATCGTCTCCGGAAAGACAAGCTACTTCGCTTAGCGACTCTTCTACCGAACGAAGCAGAAAGCGATCATTCGGATCATACGAAAGACGGTCTGGTCAAACTAATCTTGGACGCTCGGCTCGATTTCAAGCCGAGTGAAAGTGCAAACCCTTCCTCTTCCTCCTCTTCCGGCGATGACGAAGAGCGCACAAGGACAAACTCAGCAGCGGATCTCCCTACAGCAGCACAAGCATATGCGACTCGACATACGAGGCGCTCTTCAGCAGCTTCGGACGCTGCCTCTACCTCGGGACCTTCATCCTCACATTCGACACCCAGAAGATCTCGCAGATCAGGCTTGAGATCAAAGTCGTACCCAAATGCCGTTGATTCGAGTGCAGGCGAGAACGAGGAAGATGAGGACGATGTACCTCTGGCAGTAAGAAGGCGGAGAACGATGAACCATGGTGGTCATGCTCGAGCTGTCTCTCTCAATCTAGGGAAGGACAGCTTGGTGGCTGAAAGAACGCCAGGCCGTCTTCGATCAGGAAAGCTGCGAGCTTCAGCTTCCCTTTCCGAGATGCCATCGTCTTCGCACGAAGAGGACGATGAAGATCATGAAGATGAGAAGAAAGAGGAGAACTTGCCTACTCCAATAGCCAGGCGAACCAGACATCGCAGGAATTTGTCCAGCGTGTCAGTTTCTTCTGCCGGGCTGGGAGATGACGAAGAAGGTGATCTGCGCAACCGAGAATATAGGTTGAGGAAGGTGTCTTTACCGAGACGCGCGAAGAAGGGCAGCCTGGTCGAAGTGTCAGACAGCGAATCACTCGAGGAAGAGGAGGAAGAGGAAGACATTGAAGAAGCCGGCGAAGAGACGATTGAGGCTATAGCCAAAGAGGATCTGCCAAGCGATGAGGATGATGATGGGGAGAATGACGACGACCTCAACCATGAAGAAGACTTCGACTTCAGCAATGCTACGTTGAGCTCGTTGATGAAGCTGAAGCGGGACGATCTGGCAAGGCTATGTCGCGACAGAGACATCGCCGAAGAAGGGACTAAGAAAGACCTCTCGAACGCTCTTCTGGAATGGTATTCTGCCAAACAAAGCGAGAACGAGGAAGTAGACGCGTCTTCGCCCGCATCGTCTGACAACGAAGAAGACGAAGACTTTGTTCCACATGCCGATACGTCTATGGCTTCTGTCTCGTCCGTGGAAGAGGAAGATGAAGAAGAGGAAGTGCCAGACTACCGCAATGCGGTCTCTTCTCCCGCCAGGAGCGATGTGACAGCCCGAGCGTCGACCAAACGCGCTCGAAACGAGACAAAGACGCAAGCTCTAGCCAAACTCAGTAATAAGCGTCAATCATACGACGCCGAGTCGCAGGAAAAGCCATTGCTACTTCATTCGCAGGATGATCTCGTCCACTCAAAGAAAGTCGATACGCCTCCAGGCAGTGGTGACCAACAAGCCAACGATCTAGAACTAGATCTGGAAAGCCTGAATCTCTTGGACAAAGAAATTGCTCCCGACAAGCTGAAGAAAGGCGAAAAGATTGGAAGTGGTGGCTTCAAGGATGTGTAGGTTACAAGTTCCGCTCATTCGGATTGACTGCTCACGCTCGTAAACAGATACGAAGGCAAATATCGAAACGTCAAGGTTGCCCTGGCGGATATCCGCGGTCACCTCACCGAGAATGATATTAAAGAGCTCGGACTGCTACGTGACTTGAGACATGAGAACATCGTGCGCTTCATCGGTGTCAGCATTCCAGAGCAGAAGGATGTCCCCGTCACCATCGTAACCGAGTTGTGCAGCAACGGTGATCTCTTCGACTACATTCGCAATGTTTCTCCTCCATCTTTCGACAAGATTGTGAGTCGGATCTGATGCTGAAGCGTCCTCGAGCCAGTCAACTGATGTTTGGAATATAGCTGTCCATCATGCTGAACGTTGCAAAAGGCGTTGACTACCTACACAATCGTAAACCAGCCATTATTCATCGTGATCTCAAATCCAGCAACGTCCTCATTACAGCACGCGGGGTTGCCAAGATAGCCGACTTCGGCCTGGCACGAGTCCGCAACTCCACTCGATCAATGATCAAGTCGCTCGTTGGCACCGTCAATTGGCAAGCTCCAGAGCTCTGGGTCGCTCATCCTCGATACAACGAAAAGGCCGATGTCTACTCTGCTGGTCTAGTCTTCTGGGAGTGCTTGCAGTGGCATCTCAGCCAGAAACGATACCCATTCGAAGGCATGAATGAGCATGCTATATACCAAGAAGTCGGTCAGAGACAGATGAGACCCGCTACCGCGACTATGCGAAGACAGTGGGGTGGCGATATTTTGGATCTCGTTGAGCGCATGTGGGCTCAAGATCCGAAAGAACGTCCTCATATGTCGGAGGTAGTCAAGGATCTCGAGCGTCTGGTCCAGACTGAGAAGGCCAGAATGCGTGCAGCTCGTTACAGTTGATCGCATGTACTCGTATAATACCCGACAATCAGTTCTCATGCAAAGTGCTTACAGCTCCATACTAGTTCTACTTCGTTTTGTACCTCGTTAGTAGTATAGCCGCACAGCAGTCTCTCTGTTCGATTATTCGGATTTTCTCGCAGGCTTTGTATCGCTAGCAAGCATCTTTCTTTACTGAGACATTTGCAAAGTATGCCATTCTCATTTGAGAGTTACAGCTGGATAACTACTTTACCGAAATGGCTTCCGCTCTTGACATAGTCGAAAGCCTTATTCGCTTCTGCAAAGGTAAAGACCTTGTCCACAACTGGCACTATGTTATTTTCTGAGTAGAACTGGCACATCTCCTCCATCCTGTCCCTGGGACCGTTCAATATGCCTCGCAGCGTGACATTCCGCCGTAAGGCCAGGACGTTCGTATTCAGTCTATCGCTGGGCTCGTCTTCTTTTCCAGAGAGGTAACCTATGCAGGCTATGACACCACCAAAGGTAATGCAATCGAAAGACTTTCGAAGCGTCTTGGCACCTCCGACTTCGAGGATGATATCGGCTCCGTTCTGGTTGGTCAGCTTGTTGACCTCGTCTTGCCATTCTGGATTCGTGCGATAGTTGATGGTATGCGTTGCGCCAAGCTCTTTGGCTCGCCTGAGCTTGTCGTCAGAAGAAGAGGTCACAATGGCTGCAAGCACAAGGCTTTGTCAGATCGAACAAGAAGGCTGAGATAAAGCAGACCTACTAGTCGCTCCGGAAGCTGCTGCTATCTGCAGTGCAGCAACAGATACACCTCCTGTACCTTGCAGCAAGACGGTTTCTCCTTTTCCACCTGGACTTCCCATCTGGCGCATTCCGTTGATTGACATCCAGGCTGTGGTAGCAGCAATTGGCAGTGTAGCCGCTTGCTCTTCGCTAAGGTGTTCTGGTGCCCTTACTAGACCGTGTGACGGGAAGATCCTGTAGGTCTGGAGCACGCCCGGCAGCGGGAAGCCGAGCCCGGACTTCATATCGCTTTCGCGGACTTGTCCAGTGACATGGGATTGGCAGAATGTCGATAGGACGCGGTCCCCAACCTTCCAAGACTGAGATGCTTTTGAGCCGACTTTTTCGACGATGCCGCACATGTCGCTGCATGGCACTAGCTCTTTTGACTGCTCCAGAGAAGCATGATGACCATAGTCTCCTTCGCAGACTGTATTGCGGTTTTAGCAGAGCCTCCAGAGTCTTCTAGCTTATGTAAGCTGACCTTCGACGTCGCGGTAGTTGAGAGACACGGCCTTGATTCTGACGAGGACATCTTCATCATTCGCAATTTGTGGCACCTCAGCTTCTTGTAGGTGCAAAGAAGCTAGCCCATCTTGTAGAGTTATCCATTGTTGCGCTTTCGTCATCTCCAAAGGTGATAGTGAGGTAAGCGTAGTGTACGTATGCAGTAAACGATGTTTCGTAGACTTAGGAGCCTGCAGGAAGCTTAAAAGAAATCAAGATTCTGGAGGTGTTGGAGTTGTTGCAGATCCTTGCGACCGGAGTTGCTTCAAGGATGTCATAATTTCCTCCTCTTGCCGGATGAGAAGCAAAGGTGTTAGAGGTCTTGTAGAACTCTGTCCGATGTCTTCAGGCTTGCTTCTGCATTTATACGACTTTTCCGTACCACGTCAGGCTGACCCCTAACCCCTTTGCTTGGCTGCAGGCTGAAAAGCCAAATTAATAGCACAGCATCATCCAGCAGCAGCAGGGAGGAGGGTTGTAGAGCTCCCATTTCGAAGTCATCCAAACATGTCAGATCAGAGCAGCAGTACCAGTAATAGCGGTTCTTCGTCGTCCTCATCCTCGCCAGACGCGTGCAGCCAGTCGTGTGAGTGGAGACGAGGTCGGAATATCGATAGATCTGGCTAACATAGTATGTTCTGGCGCAACCAGCTGCAGCCTTCTTTGACATCAAGCTTCTCCCCGTGCAAGATAGTCCAAAGTCACCTACTCGAGCACATTTCCGCAGCTCAAAGGTCATGGAGTTCGAAGGTCGCAAGGATGTCCGAACAGTGTGGCTCTGCGACGCCGCCCCTACCAGTCCATTCTCTGAAGTCCCTCCTGCTCACAATCGTGCGTGTCTGGAACTATGCGGCCCCATTGTTTTGACGCTTGACTGACCCAAGGTCATGTGCGACCCGTCCTTACAGATTCAGCGAGCAGCTCAGAATCTTCCGAGAATACATCTACTACCCAAGATGTCGGCAGTCCTAACATCAGTGCTCTGCGTCTAGGACAAAGGCCACCCCTCGTTCATTCAGAAACCGTCCCAGATGTGCATGTCGCAGGTGAGCCTTCTTCAGTTGTCGTTACTATAACATACCTCTTATGCATTATGTGCAGATCTCGAACGAAAGTAGGGAAACAAGTCTGCAAGCGGATTCTTCCCGAAACCTCACCATACATCCCTCCTGGAAGCATATACACGCGTATTCCCCGTCATTCGCATGCAAGAAGTCTCCTACCTTGATGTAACATTCCCAGCATCAGTCCTGTCCGTCGTCTCGTTTCCTCTATCGCAAAGACACGCGCATCCTATCCGTTCGCAGATTCTGTACATATGCATAGTACGTGTGCAGTGTCGTTCTGTTGTGATCAGCTTTCACAAGCTGCGGCATCTACCAGGCTTTATCCTCATCTGCGAATCGTCTCGCTCCGACTCTACATCAGGGCGCGCGTACATGTGCTATCTGGCCTTCCTGCAGCAACTTTATATACTACATACTAAACCAATGTCTTCATCTACGGCCATACCAAGCAAGAAGCACTGCATCCCGTCCGATCTGCAAAGTTAAGCTGCTTAGGGCTTCGTCAGTACTATGGTGGGGGACCACATGGGAATCCGAGGTGCCGTAGGTTTGTCTTTCTTTTTGCCTGTCCTAACGTTTTGCATTTCTTACTGAGCAGCCTAGCGCGCTCTTTTTTGGTCGAGGACAATGGAGGTTATAACCAAGAAACGTAGAAGACTACTCCAACACCCACTGGCCAGGGAAGACAACCTCGTCATCGCAGACAGTACAAGCATGAACGGTGTCTCTGCGAGTTTGGGTACCATATGCAGTAGTAGCGCCGCGATGTACCCTCTGGCGCCAAACTCGCGGATGTTGGTTGCCTGGCAAGTTGCAGTAGTACTTGAGTGGACGCATATGAGTTGATGGCCTTTGGCTGCAGCGCCATGTCCTTTCGACTAACGTGCTTTGGCCGGGGCTGTCGAAGACGGTGCAGCACGCCTCTTGCCACGCACTTCTGCCGACACCGTAAAGGGTTCTGAGATAGTCGCAGGGTTTGGGTGGTACATCATCCCTATAGCCCAACTGATAGGCAGCAGATTCCCGTCGGACCGATCCTGTAGACATGATGAGCGGGTGAGCCCGAAGTACTAGAGCGAAGTCGATTGCTGTGAATCGACGAAGTCGAGTTTAGAGACTGGCCGGCTGAGATGCGCCGACTTGATGCTTGCCACCAGAAGCAAAGCAGAGTAGTGGCATGCCCGCTCGTGAGCCAGGCCACATGGTACGCTGTGCTGGTGCAGGGTTTTTCAAGAAAGGGCGATGTTGAAGGGACGCAAAGTGGCAAGAGTTGCAGAGATTTTTGGCAGAGCCCAAGTTTGCCGCAGATGCATGGCAACATTGGCTTCTGTGAGCTGTTCCCGAAGTGGTATGTCCTGCTAGCGGTCTTGCCCAGATACCACCGGCAGAAAGACGCGATAGAGTGCTCCCATTTCCATCATATATCCATCAGTTGTGCGATAGCAGATACGTGTTGACGCGCTTGAGGATGCCCTTCGAAGGATTGAGCAGGCCGCCTGTGCTGCCGATAATCCACTCAAGCCGTATTTGTATGCTTCCTTTGCCTGAGTGGTGCGCATCAGCAGAATTCGGGGTAAGATCACTTGTTGACGCCAAGCTCACTTGGATGTGCCGCATCACCCGAAGTCAATCTTCGCTGCTGATCATCGAAGTATTGGGCTGGCGCATGATGTCAGTCTATACGTAGAGGCAGGAAGGTCTACACTAACATAGTACGACAAGAGCGATTCCGATCAGGAAATCGCGATTGTTGTCCGTGTTCTGCGCCATTGTGAGAACAAGCTTCTTATCTCCCTCAAAGCGTTTCCGTAGCTGGCTTGTTAGGTTATCTATCTGATCTGTAAAGCTTTGTAAGTGCTTCTTGGAACCAGCTGGAACAGAAACCCAAATTATGCCACTCGAGGCGGGATCCTCCGTGTCTTCCGTGAGATTGGTGATTTCCAAGTAGACAGTATTACTGGCCGTTGATGGTTCGATGTGACACAGAGAGAATCCCAGACCGGTCTTCCCCACCCAGAAAAGCTCGCCCTGCCCGGGAGTGGACCCTGCTTCGACTGGCTTCGTAGATCGCCTGACAATATCCTCCAGTAGATCCGGCAATTCGTCTCGCGACGAACTCAAGAGTTCTTGGTTATGCGACCAAAACATGGCAGGTGTAAAGTCGTTCGGCGCCCAGGTCTCATGGTCGTCCCCTTGAAAGAGCTCATTATGGGCCGCCCAGCTTTCGAGTCCGCTGCACTCACCACTGCCTGGAACGTAGTTAAAGCTGCCTTGTCTCTCTGACGATCCGCCGCTGGTGCATCTACTTGCCGACAAGCAGATAATAGGCAGGTATGCCTGATTTCCGTTGACTGTACTAGCAATATTCTCAGCATCTGACGCTGGGCCGATGTGGACGGGCCGTAGCGGCAATCGTAGTCGAGGAAGGGTGTATGAGGATGCAGCAAGCTGAGTAGCCCAGCCATCGAGTCTAGCTCTAATTTGCGAGCGCTCCGAAGCTGAGACTGACGAGGAAGGCGTGTGAACATCTAACTCGTCTTCATCCCACCCCAGGTCGGGATATCTGACGCAGCAAGCACGATTCATTACGGAACACCAGATCGGTACCGTCTTCGAGAGCGCATCTGGAAAGCTTTTGCCTCGCCGCGTGGAGTCGACGAGGATTGCGCTAACATGATTAGGCCCGTTAGACCAGCACAACAGCACACATCGGATCTAGCAGACATACCCATTGAAGCGCTGGACCAGGTCCAGCAAGGGGAGATTAGGTCTACGAAAGCTAAACGACCATTCGCCATAATGCCCATCTATCGACTTGAAGTAGATTGCTTCTTTGACAGTCTATAGCGGCTGAATCAGATGATAGTATGCCAAGTGGGTGATGGATCTTGCTTACCCTGGGCTTCGCAGGGTTGGTATACCACAGACCGCATCGCAGGTTGGCTGATAATACATCGCAATCTCAGCTTCTCTGCGGCTGTCTACGAAAACCGGCAACTGACCTACTAGAGGGAAATCTGGGAAAAGCGCAGAGATGCTTTCGACATAGTCTGCGTCGGCCGCAATGGAGTGTAAACGATTGTAGCTATTGAACTGCGTCAATTATATTGCCGAGGTCGATGACCAGAAATCTTGCAGATTTACGGGTCGGTCAGTTCCTTTCGGATTTCTTTTCGCTGACTTCGCAGGCTCAGGTCATTGATTGCAGCTTTCAAGTCTTCATCGTTATCATCGTCGTGCGGGCTTGGTTGACGGGCGCCATAAGCCATCAAGCAATTGTCCAGAAGAAGACCCTTGAACCGGCGTGCTGGATTCCGATATGTCCTATGAACTCACGCTGGCCCTCATCAAACCTTCCCTATATGCATGCTCGCCTGAAACGTCGAAAGTCCTCCGGTAAACCGCCTGTTAGCTATGAACGTGGATCCTGCTTTGACTGAGCACGCGAATGACACTTCAGTTTGATACGCTCTCAAGGCTATGAGGTGCGATGTCGATAAAGTCAGAGCGCGTACTAGTACTGACAATTAATCTAGATATGCCGAAGCAAGAGGATTCATTGGGAAACCTCTGAGGCTGAAGCTTTCTATGCCGAACACAAAGGTGTGAAGCAATCCCAGACGTGTAGCGAGGAAGCTGACTTTAAGGTCAAGATCGCTTCTACTTCCCGCGTCTTGTTCTTGCCATGCAGGAGCCTTTCCTGGCTCTAGCGCTGGGCAAAGAAGATGCGATCAGGGACTGGAGAGCTCTGATAGGCCCAACGCATGTCTACAGAGGGCAATGGACTGCGCCAGACTCGCTTCGAGCTCGATATGGCATCAGTGGTCAGCTATGGTTTGATTATGGCTGCGTCGGTGGAACTGATGAGATCTATAGACACTCGCAATGCCTTTCATGGCTCTGACTCTCCTGACTCAGCGCGGAAAGAGCTGGGCCTCATCTTTGAGGACGTCGATATCGACTGGCTGCTGAAATACCAGAGCGACCAGAATAAGCCATAGACAAGTCTACCTGGACAACACAAGACACAGTATCTACAAGGTCAATCAAGACTGCGGAATAGCTGCAGTTACAGCTTCTCCGACTGGCGCAGGCCCGGCTGCTTCAGCTTCACTAGCTTCAGAAGGTGCTTCGGAAGACGCTGGTACAGTGTCTGAAGACGGCTGGGCAGGTGCAGGTGCAAAACCGGATGTCGGTGCAGCCGGAGGTGCTGTAGTCGGAGCTGGACTCGAATTAAACATCGCTCGCAGAGAAGCCTCACTCTTGAGCTGACGGATGCGCTCCGTCTCTTCTGCACCACCTATAGAGCAGCATAGATAGCTGTGTTCAGCTCATGTAGCATCGCATTGCATAAAAACATGTACATACCTGTCTTCTTGAGCATTTTACCATCGACAAAGTCGCTGAGTTCCGAAGCGAATTCATCCGTCTTTTCATCGACTTCTTTCCGCCTTGCCTTCTCTGCCTGTTCAATAGCCTTCATCCTCTGGTCCGAAGCTGGTGCTAACCCTTTCACCTCCAGTAGAACTGTTTTCAAGCCTTCGTGTCCTCTTGTCGGAGATGGAGGCCGATACTCCTGCTTCCTACCACTGCTAGCCATTCTGAGCGAGACATATTGCTGTATCTGCTCAAAGATAGTCACGACGTTCTCGTGATCGGCTTTTAGATCCGCCAGCAGCTCTTCTTGGTGATTGAGCAGCTGTTGCTCCTCGACTATGTTCTGCAATTCGGCCTCCCATGTCTTCTTCCACATCGGTTTGACTGAAGCTATGTATTGAGTAAGCTCCTCCAACTCGGTAGCCCGACTTTGCATTGAAGCTTTGATCGCATCCATCTGCTTAGTTTTCGGCTTGATACGGCGAGAAGTAACATCATTCTTGAGGTCGTCAATATTGTCTTGTAGCTCCTCTATCTTAGTGAGCAAGTCTTGACTCTTGCTATCCAGCTTGGCTTTTCCGCTGTCAATGAATGCTCTGCTACCGGGCACCTGCGAGTTTGCCAGCTCCTTGACCTGTTCTGTTTGCGTTCGCAAAGAGCCAATAATAGTAGAGGTCTCATTGTTGAAATCGACATAGATCTGTTTGAGAGCTCCTACTTCCCGTCTGACCGTCTGGATCTCGCTGAAGCTGGATCGCAAATCTCCTGCAAGTCGGGCTACCCGAGCTTCCTTGTTCTCTGCATTCGACGACACTGATGTTGTCGGTGAAGCTACAGCCGTCTCCTTGTTGGCATCTGAATCCGCAGACTTGCCCATGGACGAGCTTTTCCTCTTGAGATCGAAGACCTTCTGAGCGGCTGCCTGAACTTGCATTTCGGTAGGGACCTTCCGTTCACTCGGAGACAGTACTGGCGTGGTCGGAGCCAGAAGTGCTGGCTGTACTGCTGACAATGCTACCGAAGTTCGTTTGCCACTATTCATTGCGGTCTTGAGCTCCTTCAGATCTCGAGCGAGAGCGGCCAGTCCTTCGTCAATATGTTGCTTGACCTGATCAAGAGCTGGAGAACCACACGTTAGCAGACGTCCTTTACCGGGCTCTCGTGACTCACGCTCTATATTCAAGCTAAGAACGCTATGCTCTTTGATTTCTTCAAGATCTTCGAGCTCGTACTGTACTCCGCTGCTAGGATGCCGCAAGTAGATGGCCGGAAAGTCGGCAAGACCAGGGTTGTATGCGAATTTGTCGGTGAAGAGCATCCGTAAGCTTGCGAAAGTGATAGCCTCATTCGGATCTAATTTGGCTTTCTTCATTTCTCGACCAAGCTGTAGATAGATAGTCGAAGGTACTGCAGGAGGAGAGATAGGAAGCGTGGGCGATAGAGGTGCGGATGGTATAGTCTCGACAATAACGGGAAGAGAAGGCATAGTAGGCGTATTCTCGACCAGATCATCCTTATCTTCAGTGGAATACTTCGATGCGGAAGAGGCTACCGAGGCCTCCGAGTCCTTTCGAACAAAGCTGTTTGGCGGCCGCAATTTCGCCAAATCTTGCGGCCGTGACTTAGGGCTGAGGTCCCCGTTCGTCGGTGTTTGATGTATAGTAGCATCTTCGTCTTCCTCAGTATCCATGGCAGACCCGCTATTCGCATCGCTATCGCCCAGCTGATCTTCAGTCTCTTCCGTTACTACAGACACCCTCTTCTTTCCTTTCCCTGTGGGCAGCGTAGATGCTGCACTAGAACCAGGAGTAAGGCCAAGTCCCCATGTACCATCTGGCGAGAACGATAGTTTGGGCAATGCATCGGGGAATGCTGGTAAGGCAGGAACCGGTTCTAGCAGATCTGCTTCACTAGGTCGGGGACTTGTTGAGCTCTTGTTCTTTCGTGCTTTACGCTGCCCGGGAGATGCGGACGATGCTGAAGACTGGCTGGAATCTGAATATTTACTTGCTGACATCGAAGGGCGCCCTGAGCTGTTGTTGATGAACTCTTTTGCCGAATCATCTCTCTCCATGCCTAAGCTTCTACTCGGTAGCGTGGAAGCTAAGCTGCTCGAAGGTGAGCTAATCATGGACTGGCTGGCAGACATCTTGTTAAAAGTATACTGCGAGAATCGTTTACTTGCACGTCTGGATAGAGGATCTGCTTTCTTCAATGCTTCTAAAGATGGATCGCCTGGACCGCCATCCGGTAAAGGAGGAAGAGGCGGAGCTTGCGCACGATTTGGTGGGATGGGTCGCAGAGTACTTCTAGGGGGAGTATGAAATGCCGAGGGTTTACTGAAGGTCGGAGAAGGAGTCGAGGCTCGCTCGCTAGGGTCTGCTTGCGAAGGAGTGGATATACGAGGTAAGGGAGGTGTTGCTGTATTAGCATTATCTGGCGGCTGAAGGTGCTGCTGCCCAGGAAGCGGTAGAGGAGGTCGTGGTGTATGAATCATATGTGGTGGTAATGGAGGTAGAGGCGCTTCTACATGAGTCGGAGTCGAGGCAGAATCGCCAGATCCTGTCCGCGTCGGTCGTAGAGACGATGAGGACCTAGACTTGACAATAGAGCCTGGTCGCGCGGTGTTAGATATCCGGCGCGCAATGCTGCCACTCGCAGTACCATCGTGCGAAGGCCGCCTTGCTGGTTGGCCGTCCTGATACCCGCTGTGCAGAAGCATGTCGTCCGAATGAGATTGTGGATGATTCGCCGTCCGACTCGATGGGCGCGATGTTGACGTAGATCCAGGTGCTGGGCTGACTCTACCATTCGGCGCTGCATACAGATCTTCTCGGGATTTGCTGTGACCTAACGAGGGTTGGCGTGTCCGCTGTGCACCAGACGAAGGTCCTGAAATACTAGATTGCCGCGGTATGACACTCCCATTCGCCTGTTCCTGCGACCCTTGGTAAGACATCGAGTCCGATCTGTTTGTACGTTCGCGTTCGGCTGCATGCGCGACCATAGCTTGATGCTGATCCTGCTTCTCTCGCAATCCACGTAGAAGATCCAGAATGATTGGCCTTATCTTTGGCAAATGCTCATTCAAGGTCGCTGGAGACGCCTCTTCGTTGATGGCAGCCTCTAGCCGCGCTCGCAGCATAGACGGTATCTCCTTGAGGTCCCTGTATGATGCCCGTCAGTATGGGCTACTAGTTTGGCGTTGATATCCTCGCCCACTTCATGCTTATACCTTCTTTCGAGAAGGCCGAAACGCAGGCATTGAAGCAATTGCCCAGGCGCACGTAGATGTCCGAGACCTGTTCTTCTGAGATCTTGTTCTGCGACCAGTCTGTCAAGCCTTCAAGCAGCTGTTTTGTCGCGACCAGGAGCTTTGTGACGGTTGACTCCATGTGAGCTGCCGCGCTGCTGCTACCGACGACGCTGCCTCTTCCAGTTGACGCGGTGTAGCTGCTCGAAGCTATCGAAGATTGCGACGTGACTCTTCTGCTGTGCGAGCCGCCAGCGCTGGCCGTCGAGGCTGACCGATGCTGTCCAGCATGATTACTGCTGGAAGTCCCGCTGCTATAGGGATTGTACGACGACGATGACGATGAAGGTGCAGCGAAACCGCCAGAAGTCGAGGGAGCAGCCATACAAGTACAGAGTTAGAAAGATTTAGTAGGGTGTCAAAAGTGTATGTCTGGAAAGACGATATAGATTTCGACTGTAGCTTCTCAGCGATAGCCTAATGTGACAACAACAAGAACGACTGCACGTATAGCCTCGTAGCTGCGCGTCAACTCGACTCCTCAGCCTCGTCTTCATCCATCCCGTTATCGCTCGGCGCCCTGTCAGGGTCAAAGCCAGCTTCTAAGGCTTTCGTACCAAGCTTAGCACCTTCTTGAACAAGGACCAAGTCGTCTGAGCCTTTAAATATCCGAACGAGCCGTAAGCGCCTGAAGATAGCGTCAGGGAAAGGCACTGATAACGATGTTCGATAGGCTGGACCCTACTTGAAGTATCCACCCTTTCCATCAAGAGCCTGATGCCAGTACCGCGCAGATGCCACGCTTTCTTCTACAGATAGATCCGGCATGACTGAAAGCGACAAGTTAGCCAAATTTCTCGGACGACGTATTACCGACTTACGCAAGCCTTCCTTTGCATACTCGTGTTCATCACGCTTCTTCATTGTCTCGAGCTCTTCTTGCCGTTTGCTCATCGTTCTGCCAGGCCTACGTTGTGCAGCTTCGGTCGCGATTCCTTCGTTATGCCGTTCGCAGAAGTTGACGGCCAGCTTGTGCATCCCTTGCATGTCTAGACTCTTGAGCGATGGTTCCATAGTGTCAATGAAGTAGCGCAGGCGGTTTGCTAGGCATCAGATTTGACGTTTCAGCCCAGATTTCGCAGCCAGCACGTAGACCGTAATGAAGCACCTTTCTCTTCTTCAGCAGCATCGCGTTCCTTCTTGGACTATATCAAGACGTATCAGCTGCAGCTCGCTGAATCTCTGCGATGTACCGCACCTCGCCAATTCTCTTCGTTCGCAGCTCGACCCGAACAGCTTGCTTGACCCGACGAGACTTTGGATGCAGATCGTTCTTGCCGTTGCCTTTCTTGCCCTGCATCTGCGCCTTTGTGTGCACTTTGTTGTTCCCCATGACTGAAAAATTTGCTTGAATCTGAAGAGCAGAGCCGTACGTGAATACTTTCACAGGCATTCGTTTTCCTGAGCTTCAACGTGTATAAAACTCCAGTGAAGCTATCTCTATCGACTTATGACTACAACAACTGCGCACTGATTACTTCCGCAAATACGAACGTCACGCTACTACGCTTCACCACCTAAAGCACCCGAAGAGCTTGCTAGACCCATGCCCTTCATCAGCAGTGCTATTGCGTGTCTGACCTTTGGTCGCTGCTCGTATCGAGACCTTGGCAGCCTCTGCGAACACTTCCACCACGCCGCGACCGTGCTTCGCACTGCATTCGAGATACCGAGATGCTCTTATACGCCGTGCGACAGCGAGGCCCTATGTTCTGTATCAGTAAAGAGTCCCCGATCGTGTTCTGACAACACCTACTTCTTCGTATGTGACGGCTTTCTCACCCCGCGACCGTAGTTTCTGCTCTGTCTCGCTATCTTCGCGTAGATCGCACTTAAGAGCTGGATAGATCGCTAAAGTGATCAGCTCGATACTGACAAAATCTATGTGCTACCTACCAACGAGACAGAGCTTGACACCCGGACATTGCTCATGGCTGTAGAAGGATCAGCTTTACTCCGCACGCGTTGCAAGCGTACTACGCACATCTCTTCCAGCCATTTCGTTTCCACGTTGTCCAACGACACCCTGTAGTCTCGTCAGCTTTGCTGTACCTCGACCAGCGGTATCCACAACTCACGGCTGGTCCACCTGTTTTGTCGATAAAAGCTCATCGTCAGCGTCTGTAGACGTCTAATGCAAAGAATAAACGCACGGAAAAGCAGACTAGGATGACCTGCACATACAATATCAGCGGAGACTTACCAAAGCAGAGGAAGAAGGCCATACGTGCGTGTCGGTGTATGATAGTGACCGTAAGCGATCAAATTCCTCTGTAGAGTTGTCAGCTTGGTACATTGCTGGAGATTTATTAACGGGCCTTACCTTGTCCTGCGGTATCCCACAACGCCAGCTCGACTAGCTGGTCATCGCTGGTGTCCATAGTCAATGTCAGTGAAGTTATTAGAGCGAGAAAGCGACCGGCGCCTGCTACCGGTAGTTCACTTACACGACTACGTCTTTCTGGAGGACATATATAGGACAGAGTAAATCAGCTCCAGCAGGGAAGAAAGAGTCCACATGGTTCGCACGGTATGGTTCTCAAAGACAGTAGGTTCGTATGTCGACTGTTGATAGTGGAAACTCGGGTTAGGTCCAGGTTGCCATGCGGTGTTGATCGTCCAAGGCCTACAGGAAACCGACCGCTAACATAGACATTCAGGCTGCGAGTGATGGATCAGTAGAGACAACCGGAGCATAGAAGAACGGTACAGAGCTCACAGCGACGTCTTTCCGCACGCGCCGTCTCCAATCACGACACATTTCCGATAGACCTGGCGTAGAGAGCTTCAATACGGATGCTTCTAGATTCGAAGAAGATTGCTCTTCATAGTTCGAGTCTACTGACTGGCTTTCTGCTTGACATGCGTGCCTCACTGCCTCGTATCGAAGGTGTTGAAGTATGACAAACGATGACGATAAAGTCAAGCAGCAAACGACAAGGCCAGGCCTTGTGCTTGACAGCAGACGTTTCACATACGTACTGACTCGTATGATGTAGATAACAGACTGTGCAATTATCGCGTCTACTACCGAAGTACGAGAAATGCGGATTCGACTCGCAAATGTCCGTTAAGTATCTCTAGCCTCCTGTTCTATCGTGTCAGTGGACTTCTTTGCTGCTTTTGCTGTAGCATCGCAGGAATTCAACAAGGCTCCTTTCGCTCTTCATCGCGGCGAAATAGCTTCTTGGAGAGCGTAAGGTAGTGCGGTCTTGAGTGAACGAGCCCGGCAGTGCATACCTCGAAAGGCGTTTGCAACGTTGCTGATCGTGGTGCTATCGTTGCTGTTGGACTGGACCTGAATAAGCCGACCTAGCCTCACGAGCTTGCTCGAAAGCAATTCTGCCAGTGATTGCCAGAGTATTTCTGCCTAGTCGAAGCACTGGCATTTGTCTGGATCGCCCTCTGTTGCTCCCTGGCATGCATCCGCAATCGCTGGATCTTCGCAGCCGAACATGACAGTCCAGAAGCGCTCGAGCATGTGGCCTGATCAGCAGCAGAACTGTAAGCATCAAGCTTGTACTAAATGAAGTGCAGTCACCTAGGTATGGATTGGTTGGCCCCGGCTCCTAAGTATAGGCCATCAGGATGCGCAAAATTATAGGCAAATTAGTGTGACCACGCACCCCGTGATACTTCCACCATGTACCTTCGCCGTAGATCCAGTGACCTTCAGGGGCCTATTATATCTGTCAGTCAACGCGGCGAGGCGTTCTTCTAGAACCGACCTCGTATATATCGTCCCAGCCTTGATACTTGCTGTATGAGTTGGCGACTATAAAGTCAACTTCAGCGATTTGCTATGCTATAGGGAGGCGATCTCAAGCTTACGAATTCTCTTTCTGGAGACGAAAAATTGCGCTGCGTAGCTTGCCAATTGATGTGTGGGCGGGCAGAACTACGAAGGCCAAAAGACATCAGCAAGGACAAGGGCGTCTCGAAGCGAATGTGCCAACCGTGTCGCGGAAGAGGGCATAAATCTGCGGATATCGGTCGAAGTCGCCTATCCGAGCAAGGAACATGTTAACAAGTCCGGAGCCAGCTTGACAATCAGTTACGTACCGTTGCCTGCCATGTCTTTTGCGCAGTCCATCGTAATGTAAGGGCCCTATGAACATGTTCAGCAAGATTCACCCAGGTACCTATCGGCAAGACTTACGAGGGCCATGAAGCCAGTGTTGTCTCGGTACGAATCAATTCGCTGTCGTGCAATCCAGTCCCAGGCCAGATGCTGCATGTGCACAGATCAGCTTGTGAGCTGTATATGCACGGCCCAGCTTCACTTACAGGCTGAACAAAGAGCGTCTTGTCGGCCAAGCCTTTATGAATGTCTGTCCTCATGGATGGATTGATAGTAGCATTGTAATTCAGGAGAATATGCTTCAGGTAAGTCCCGCCTTCTCTGCCAGTATTCGGTAGGCGGATGATCTGCTGCACTCCGGTGTCCCTTCGAAGAGTTTCGACGTCCGTCTCGTTGTTCTTGAGATACAGTATCCAGTTTATGTCAACATTGCGATTCTGTAAGCGAGAGGAGATCTCGTTCTTGAGCTGATGGAAGCCTTCCATGGGCTCGTTGTAGTAGCTTATAACTACGTCGAGCGTTCTGCCTTCTGCGATCGATTGCTGCTGTGGGATCCAGGAAGTAGGGGATTGATAGCTGAAGCAGCTGCGAGCAAGCCATGCTAGCCAAGGAACGAAAGAGATGAGCAAGGCACGCTTGAAAGACTTGCTAGCCATCGAGACAGATATAGTATCGGTGTCGGCTTCTGTATCACTGTCGAGTGACAGATACTTGCTGCGAAAGGCGAACCTGAAGTCGCGACCTTCGGCAACCATTGAAGCCAGCACGACGAGCGTGATGAGAGCGATGATGCACACTTCGAGATTTGACGAAGACCATCCTAGAAGAAGCGTGAAACAGCATTTGGCTATAATGACGAGCCCGAAAGCTGGCAGCGACGGCATTGTTCGCAGAGCGTTGAGGGCTGACCAATCCCTTGCAACGGCTAGCATAATATAGGCGGCGAAATATGCGGCGCTGTAGCGGTCCAGATGCTTGAAAGCGCCTCCAAAGCCAGCCACCGGCAGGACAGTCGTCAGTTGCAGCAGGGCAACAATCTGAACGATCGAGTCAGCAAGTGATCGGCTAACCTAATAGTAGCGAGCTTACTGGCGAACATGCAGCTATCAGTCCGAGCTCAGTCATTCCATTCTGTAGAGGCGTTCTCGCCCAAATCCACCGGAAGGCTTCGCTAACCGCCAGTACAGTAACAGTAAGGGCTCCAGACCGTATAGTTGTAATGTCCAACAAGGAAGTTGCAAGCAAGGCCGGTACCAAGACTATACAGCAAGCTGCTGAAAGATCTATGCTACCTGGAACATCCTTGTCGAGATACTGCGCTGCCAGGAGAAGGACTGGAGCTGCATATGTCTGCATAGGTATACGTCAGAATGCCTTGGCACAATCGACCACCTTGCAATGCTCGTACCAAAATACTCTGGCCAACCAAGTGATCGGTCCAGAAAGCTTGATAGACGTATGTCACTGAAGCCACGAAAGAGAAGACTGCCAGTAGAGCGAATTGAAGCCATGCAGTAGAAGGTAGAAGGGTGTAGTTGTCGCCAAGGTGTGCCGACAAATCCTGTACGCGTCCGCTTGCGCCCAGCACCCGCACAAGAACGACAGCGATAAGGACTACCAGTGCCTGACCAGGTAAAAAGAGGACCAGACTGCTTGGATTGCGTATACTTAGGCGGTTGAGCAAAAGATCATATGCACAATTGATGACCAGAAATAATACGACAGCTCTGGGCTGCGTAGACGTAGCATTGTCGTTCGCAGTCAATGTATAGGTATTGTATAATTCATTGGTGCCGTTTGCGACTTCGTCTTGTACTGAATCTTGCGACGTTCGCAGACTGCCCGCTTCTGCTTCTGCAAGAAATTGGTCGACCAACTCGAGTTCGTCTGCGCCTTTGTCATTACGTCTATTGCTACTAGGACCAGCGTTTGGCCCTTCTTTCTCGCTCATCGCTGCATGTTGAGACTCTTTGGGCGGAGCTCAAGCCAAGGTACAGGATTTACGACACGTGCCTCGTTCAGTCGACACCGGTAGGTATTGCGTCTAGAACGCTGGAGTACTATAATGAGAATCTCCTGGCTGTCCTCATTCTGACCATGAAGCTCCCCCTTGCAGTCTGCCTCTAGCGCCTTTGGTCGGGACAGGCTGTGAGATCAGGCTATTGTCGCCTTGTCGCGCCTGCTAGTGCTAGCTGTCTGGCGTATATCCTACGAGTATATCATAGGGCGGCGAAGGAGTTGTTGCTAAAGCAAAGCCTTTGCGAGGCTTACTTTAGCCGCTATCAAGGCATTGACACCCCGCGCCTAGAGGGAAGTTATCGTCGCCTTTGCAGATATCTGCAATCTCTTCATGGTCGCAGTCGAATATGACTGGCCAAGAGCGCTCGAGAGCGTGTCCTAGAAAAGGGTTGGCCGGACCAAGAGGTCTATGATAGGCAGAAGTCAGCTTGCTGAGCACAAAAAATAAGGATGGTAGTACACCCACACGCCATGGAAGTTGTCCCACTCGGAGTCTGAGTGTATCCAATGACTGCGGTCGGCCTGTCCAGAGACTGCGGTGAGCTAGGGAGGATTACCTTAGGGAGCAGGACATTCGTACCTCGAGCGTATCATCTAGCATCTTGTACTTCGCATAAGAGTTTTGTACTGCATGAGAAGAGTCAGCTCAGTAAGAGCGAAAAACGGATTGGTCCTACGAATGCGCTTCTTCGAAACGACAAATTGGCCAGCATACGCAGACAAGCGGTATCCATGGGGGCAGAACTTTCAATGAAGCGTGAGCACCACTCCTTGCCAAGCTAGGTTCAGACTGCTCACCTGCTCGCGAAAGATCGAATAGATCTGCGGGTATCGCACAAAGTGGCCGTTTCCTTCCAAGTCTCTGCCATCACAGTTCATCTTGATGTATGGAGCTAGATGTAGGTATCCCGTATCATCTTGAAACAGCCAGAGCCGTTCTTGCGCTATCCAAAACCAAGACATGTGGCCTTGGAAGAAGAGCGTATGATCTGCCAACCCTGTCCTGTATCCTTTGCTGAGGGAGGGATCGACGGTCTCGTTGTACCTCGACAAGATGTGCCGTAGGTAGCTGCCTGCCTCTCGACCTTTGTTCTCCAGCCTGTACACCTCGTCGAATTTGACTTCTTTTTGTAGAGCTTCTGCATCTATTGCATCATTCTTGACATATAGGATGAAACGAGGATCTCTGTGTCGGATCCAGGGGTAGTATAGCAGGTTCTGAGTGAAATTGTATAGCTGGTCCACCGGTTCGTCATAATAAGACACGACGATGTCTACCGTATTCAGTCTCGGCGTCTGTGCTCGGAAAGCGGCTGTCACAGTGTCGAGGCTGACAGGGAAGGTGTATGCCTGGAGATACAGCCATAAAGCAAACGGAAGCATAGATGCGCCAAGCAATAAGCGCTGCGATGGCTGTGCTCGCTCGGCTTGTCCGTTTGGAGACGTGACTCCCACTATCGCTGTTATCCTTGAAAGTCGTAGCTTGTCTCGCACTTCAGGCGTGACGATCGCAAGCGCGGCCATTGCGCAAGCGAAAGTAAGATATATCTGCCGAGTAGCACCCAAGCTCACTGCTCCAAACACTCCTCCATGTAGAAGAGTTGTCAGGAGACCCCTGGGGACGCTCAATGAGGCCACCGATACAGGTGATTCCGTAAGCTGGATAGCTTGATGCTGGAAGTACTGGTTCGCAAAGGAAGATATCGAGTAGAAGAGGATGTAGAACTGATATAGGAACGGTTTATGCATGCCGGCACCGTAGTGTAACGAGATGGGGAGGATCGTCAAACTCGTGATAGCCAGACCTACCTGAGGCAGCTTGATCAGCGAAACTCTGGCTAATGGATCAGATACTCCTCACCGGTGCAGAGTGGATTACAGTCTCGATAGGCGAGCTGTTCTTTGCGACCGACCATTGCTTACCGAGGCTCAGCTTGAAAGCCTCTGCAAACACGCATATGACCAAGAAAAGTCCGCCTCTTGCCGCGACAGTAAAGTTTAGGAGTCCAAGAGCGAGTGTGAAAGGAATAATATACGCCAGTGCAATGATCAAGCTGTTTGACGGGACCAAGAGCGGTAAATGGACAATCGATAAGGCCAGCAGGACCACCGGAACGATATACGGCTATTTCACGTAGGAAGATTAGCGACGCAGCATTGTATCAGTGGCATGGTCTACTTACAGCTACTGTGGCCGTAACAGCCATTTGCAAGTATCCAGCTTGCAACAAATAGGCTGCTGTCGAGATGATGGTACAGAGGGCCAGCGGAACAGCATCTCTCCAAGCCGGCGATGGCCTCAGAGAATCTTGACTTCCCACGTACGGCTGCAAGAACTTGATGCCTTGCTTCCTAGCGAGATATCCCAAAATCGCGAAGAAAGCCATTTGCATGCTTGCATCGATAGGCAGAAGTATAAGAGCATTTGGCCATGTTGTCCTCTGTGCGATCTTGTATAGAAGTAGCTCATGGAAAGTACTTGCTAGGAAATGATAAGCCAGAGCACGGGTCTTGGTGATGCTGCTTCCTGTATAGGCGGACGAAGAGCCTTGGCCTAGCATGTATGAAGATCCATTTGCTTTGATAGAGAGACCACGACGAGAAGATCCGTCCATAATGCTGCGGAAGTCACGAGAAATATCGATAGAGCCAGAAAATCCTGAAGGTGTATCGCTTTCGGCGGGAGGAGCCTGCTTCACGGAGAACTATTGACGTTCTGAATATCGCTTGCTGCCTGGCAGCGGCGTCTGCTTCCAAAGAGCCCCCGAGCTATCCAACGAGGCTTCTTGGTGCTTAGACGGTCCCTTAGATTCGCAACGCTTGCGGTAGTATGTAGAAATCTAGATGTATAAAGAGTGTGCGAATGCCATTGTGCGTAGTTGTGTGTGTCTATGGACAAGTTGTGCAAAGCCGGAGAGTGTCATCGGAATATGCATGTTTGCTGATCTAAAGCTACAGAAATGACGATGCTAGATATAACGGAAGATACAGAGTCGAATGATCCGCCAACAAGCTCAATTCCTTCAATATTGGCCTCGTATTCGCAGGAAGCTAAGTCGTCGCGACTGTATGCGGCACCTCATCCACATATATCCCTCTTTTCCTACACACCTTCGCGACTGAGTTATTGAACCACTTCCCTCTTTTCTGAAATCTCGCATTGCTCGGAAACGTGATTTTCTTAAGCTGGTCTAGCTTTCCACCAATCTGGACTTCCTGCATGAACGACGTCGATGATATCGGTATATCTACGTGTTCTTCGGCAGATAGGATGGGTGCGCCGCCATAGCGGGGGGTCTGGTTGTGGAAAGCCAAGGAGGTCAAAGATGATGGATGGGGCAGATCGCTGAGCAGTTCAGAAGATAGGCCGAACGTGCCGTGTAGATCTAAGGTTTGTAGCTTTGATGTAGTTTGCTGTAGGATCTGGCTCGTCTGCCCCTTGCGAAGGCCTTGCAAGTCGAGATGTGCCAGATTCACAGCCAGAGGCGCCAGAGTCGCGCCCAACCCTTTGAGGCCCATGTCCTCCTTAACATCTTCGGCGAAATCTCCCTTGTCATTCATTTTCGTACCCAGGTGCACCACCAGTCTGCGACATGACTTCTGCTCGATTGTGTTTTTCAATATCCAGGAAAGAGTCTGCATGTTGATCATCCGTGCGCGGTCTAGCTTCATGCTGAATGACCTGAGTGCGAAGGCAGGTGACTCCAAGCTGAGCGTTGCAGGGATATCTAGGGGAATGTTGTAGAGGTCCAGATGCCGTAAAAGGGGACAGAGGCTGAGAATGATGGCTATCGTTTGAAACTCCTCCTTTTTCTGTGTCGAAATAACATTGGTGAAGTGCAAGGTACGCAAGTTGCTGAGTGCGCCTGTGCTAGCTAAAGTACCATGCTGCAAGTCTTCCAATCTTGGATAGGGTAAGCAGACCATGTCCAACTGCCTCAATGAGGGAAAAGCAGTAAGGAGATCGAGAAAGTCTTTTATTGTGACGACTGCCTTCCGCCGTGTCTTGTATGCGCCCTGGTCAGGCCATGCAAGGCCTAGAGACTGGACCCGGCTGGCGAAGGTGTGGTCTGATGCGCATAATGACAGTATGAACTGCGCTTTTGCACTAGAAGCGATGGGAATGTAGCGAGCCAGATGAAGCCTGTCGGAGTAAGCAACGTCAGCGGTCTCTTCGCATAAAGCATGGAGTCAGTAGCCACCTCGCTACGCTGCTCCATTGCTTGTTGACGAGACAGAATGACAGGAGATCTTGCTGGGCATCATAGTAGGATCTTTGGGCGGATTGTTGAGTTGAGAAGGTCAGAATGAGGTCGAGTATCTCATGACTGAGTGATCCAGCAGCGCCTTGGGACATGTATATGCGATGTACGAGGGTTAGGAAAGGTAAGGCAGGGCAGGGCAATTCAGGGTAACACTTTGGGTAAGCGAGGTTTCAAGATCGTCACTCCTTCAAGGAATTTCAAGACTTTCAACACTTTGGCTTTGACTTAGTTCAAACATCGTCTTAATCGCTGTTTAACGAGTCGGTTACAGACTCCGACGTCAACGCTGTCTTACGCTCTCCACACTCCCTTAAACAAGCAATTAGACTTGCTCGACCCGAGCTTGGCGGACGTAGCGTCAAGGTCATTTCTAGACGACCTTACAAGCTGCCTTAACATTGATATAAGACTCGTTCCCTGCTCGTTCAATACAGTACACAATCAAACTTCAAAGGATTATACAGCCCTTTACTGGTGTGTCCAGACGCCCTTTCAAGAGCGCTCAGTCAACGAGCAGACCCGCGAGCGACGATACATGGTCAGCGAGATAGCAGCGGGAGTTCAACAAGTTGCAGTATCATGGCAGGACCATCAGCAACGTATTCAGCGACCCTGAATGCTCCCAACACCCTCCAACAACCCGTTCATCGACGCGCTGGATCCGTGTCGAAATCAGATGCCTTTTTCTGCAGCAATCCAAGCAGCAGCCTGCTCCCTCTGCCGCCGCAAGCTATAGCTCGTAGAGCAAGTGACTCGTGTCTACCTCCTCCATGTGCTTCGACATTCTCAACCTCACCGACTGCGACTTCGACGCTCATTCCTCGGATTTCAGCGCCATCCGCCACTACGACGACCACGCATGATCGGCAAGGGACAGTGACAAAGAAGAGGAGGAGCTCACTTACAGAGGCAAGGGAGGAGTATGCAAAGACGAGCGGGCCATCCAGTTTGGGCTCAATAGAAAAACGGCTCGAAGAGGCCATACAGCATTTGAGCGAGAAGCAGGCGCAGCAAGCTGAGAACAACAGCCAAGAGCAGGACGATGATGACGATGATGAGGATATGTACAACGATATGCCCTCGTCTTCAGACCGATACTCAGCACCCTTTCTTCCTCAATTTCCGCTGGAACCCCTCGAGATGCTCTTTACGCCAAGGCATCGCTCTATAGATGTGCTTGCTGTCAGACGTGCACTCAGCCGGTCCACGCGAAACGCTCCTATATCTAGTCGGAGAGTCAGCTTCGCAAATATGGTCTCGGTCGTGGATGTCTTTGCGGCTGCAGACTATCCTGGTCGGTAAGCAACTTACATTTCTGAATATAGTTAATAGGCATTGACTGACACATTATCACATTAGACGCGGTCCACCGCCAGTCGAAAAGCTTTCTATGCGCGATATACTAGAACTACGCGAAGTCAAGATCGAATTGGGTACATACCAGCCTCTGAGCGACAGTATCCAATCCACCTCATTCTCCAAAGTCAGTAATATTGAAAGTGGAAGCGTCACCAGCCCTACTTCACCCACGGCATCGCATTTCTCCGATATCAGCATCGAAGACGAAGAGGAAGTAGAAGCAGGCTATGACGCAGGCGAGGGGACATGTGATGAATACTCGCCATCACCACCTATGACTGGACCAAGCAGCCAGGAAAGCGCATCTTTACCGAGCTCAGTGGAGATCTCGTTATCGTCTTCAGCTTCTTCGCTCGATTCGAGCCCTTCTACGGCACCTACTACAGCTTCCTCATCCTACTCCGTCTCATATACACATCGACAATATGTGAACCCTACAATCAAGTCTCTGCGCGAGCAATCGCCAGACTCGATGTCGAACATGGGCAGTGCGCTATCTTCGCCTGCTCTGAGCATCTCGGGCTCGCCTTCAGCTTCAGAGAGCGATTTTGCGGTATTCGATGAGGAGGATGAGGACGTGCAGCCTATCAAACTTGTGATCACGCCTGAAACGCCAGCCGAGGAGAAATCCAGCATGGACATGCACGAAGGAGGGAACAAGACACCCACGCAGGCATCTCGCTTCGACATACCTACTTCTTCTACTGTATCTGGTCTGTCAAGCTACATTATGCAACCTTCTTCCGTCAACTCGCAAGCAGATCAAGGCTACTTCAAGATCCCCATCAAAAACGCAGCGACATTAGCTACTCCTACTTCCTTATTGCAAAGGAGGAGAGTTTCGGAACCTGCACTGCCTTTCTCGTCTAGAAAAGGATCAGTAACATCTGGCAAAATGAACCTCTTCGACACACCTATTGCGCCCTTGAGCGGACCTTGGGGCCTCGGTCGATAACAAACCATTTTCTTCCTATTATCTACTTTGGCACTTCGTAGTTTTCGCAATCTTCTGCAAGCATACATGCTCTATCTTTATTTCGTCCTACTTTTCAAGCTGGTTCAGTTGAGTATCCTGTTGTTTGCTATCACACACCCGCTTTCGCAGCTTTCTATGGACGTTCCCCTTTGACAGTCTGTGCTCAACTTAGTCCTATAGTCCCATGCATAATGTTCAGCAGTAATACTACCTCTCTCAAACGCTTCCGCTAGTGACAGCTAGATTTGCAATCGCGGGGCTGAGTCGGTCTTTGTACATCAACAAACGACGGTGTATGCTACAAGAGGAAGGCAATGGTAGAGTAGCTTCCTATCACGACGACTAGGCGGCGTTACGACCTCGTCAGTCCTGGTAAGGTATGCCTGGCAGTTCTTGTGCTTACCTAAAGTCTGAGCAGTCGCCCACAGAAATGGGACCCATGTAGACATACGCAGGTATGCAGCATTATAGCATGCCGCTAACATAATCACGAACCCGTCAGTGCTGAACGAGGTCGCTAGCCTCAGCCAGCTTACCGAGTGCGAAGCCTGTCAACACGCAAAAATCAGCAGGGTCGCCATGAAGCATATATGCTGTCCACCTACCCATGACGGTGCCCGTAACGAAGCTGATGATTCCACCCAAGATGGCATACCCGACCGGTAGCCAAATCGCAAATCTGATATGTTTTTTGCTCTTTCTCGCAAAGATGAGGAAAGCCCATGATCCACAGAGCGTAAATGCCAATCCGGTTAAGAGAAGCGTCCAGTAGATCGTATACCGCCAGATGGCTGCAGTGACCCTAAAACATTAGGACTGGTTCGCACGGGAGGGCGGAGATCAAGGGGATGATGATTCACAGCTAGGATAGTAGAGGTAGTTTGGTTCGCGCCATGGGAGGTAGAGGCCAGGCCATGATGGGATGGTATAGCCGTCAGGAGGGGTCAGGTAGTAGCCTCCGCCGGCTTTCGAGTATCATAATCATTGTCAGCATCAACTATACGTGCTGTTTGCGTTGTTCCCTACGGATTGCGCTCATATCGCGGTCATTTGGGTCAGCTTTAGCCTTGAGCAAAGGCAACGGTTCATTCTCATAGCGACTTCAAGTAAATCTGCAAAGATGGGTAAGGCTTGAAGCTCTGAAATGGTTTATACATCAAGCTTAATGAATGCTGAATGCAGGGTATATCGCGGAAATGCAGAGAAAGAGTAAGGCAAGACAAGGGCGAAAGCAACGCCAAAAGCTGACCTTCATGCTGGCTTTAAACAGATCTGGAGACCCTGTAAGACTTTCTGTAGAGTATATACTGATGTATAAAGCTGCTGAAACGTCTTAATGACCGCCAGGATGGGCGCAGAAGCGATGGGCACCATTCCCGAAGACACAAAGTTCACAGACGCCAAAGTATGCAAGAACCACATCTGCGGGACATGTCCACACGATCTATTCACCAACACGGCGAGCCTCTAACCCGCCTTAGAATCAACGAAAGACCGGGCTAATACTCGAATTACAGAAAATGGACCTTGGACAATGTCCCAAGCTGCATTCGCAGAAGCTCAAAGACGACTATGAATCAGCTGTGAAGGCAGCCGTCAAATCAATGAGTGCGAATGGCGATTCTGGCAAAGATGCACGACCCGAATACTCTGTCAAAGAGCTCGAAGGCCTCAAGCGAGAGTACGAGAGAAACATCATGGCTTTCGTGGATGAGTGCGATAGAAGGATAAGAGCTGCTCAGAGAAGACTGGAGAAGACGCCGGAAGAGAATAACAAGACGACTGCCCTCATGCGAGAAATCGGAGAAGTCGAGGGAGCATATCAGTCTGCGATGGCAGCTGTCGAGTCGCTCGGTCAGCACAATCAACGCAAAGGGCGTGTCCTCACAAGCTGACATCCCTCTTTCGTGCCTTCTAGGTGAATCTGGCCAGATTGACGAATCCATGGCAGAACTGGCGAAAGCGGAAGCCTTGAAAGCCGAGAAGCAAGACAAAGAAAGAGAGCTGCAACAGCTCACAGATACATCTGGTGCCTCTGGCCATCAGAAATTGCGTGTCTGCGATATCTGTGGTGCCTATCTGTCCATCCTCGACTCGGACAGACGTTTGGCAGATCACTTCGGAGGAAAGGTGCGCAAACCCATGCTTTCATTACATGACCAAGTACATCACTGACAATGCCTTGGTACAGATGCACCTCGGTTATCTACAACTCAGGCAGACGATCGAAGACTGGCGTTCACGCGGACCAGACAGTGTGCGCTTAGCAGCTGCGCCAGAAAGCATGAAGCCACCACCTGTGCCTTCAGACAATCCTGCATACGCTGGTATCTCAGCCATCTCAGGAACGGCAGAACCGAATGGCACGAATGGGTCACCTACGAATGTGAAGAGGGAGAACGAGGACCCGTCGCTTGGAAACAGGGAGCGCGAGAAGAGACGGCGTTACGATTGATCAGGCAAATTCAGGCAAGACTCCGGTTTGCGGAGACAATTGCTCGATGTGTACATTCTATTGCGTGCTGCAGGGTAGCAGAAGCATGGCAGAACTTGTAACAACATGTAAAATGAGTAAAAGTAGCAGATGTAGAATGAAAGAGTCGGCAGACTATACTAGGTTGAGAAAAGCTAATGATGCTGCGATGTACAGATACAGGCGTCGTTGCCAGCTAGCTGTCCCAACACAACCCGCGGTCCAGAAACAGAAATGCTAAGTTGATGCTGAGGATACATTGTTGAATGATGTTGATTTGACAGAATATGCGATTTTGCTCGTCTTCATGACCCGATTAAGATTGTCCGGCTGAAGAGCTCTTGTTGAGGTCATCCATGATCGTGTCTGCTGACCACATTTGAAAGCTGTCTTGGACCGTTTCCTCACGATCTGGAGAAGGGCAAACGATTCGAAATGGGACCCGTCATGTCGAGACTTGTTTAAGCCAAAAGAGAAGTAGCGGCGGCGGCAGCTATTGGTGCGGTACCGGGCTCAGCCCTAGCGAAGGTAAGCTTGATGCGCTTATCGGGGCTTTGCACTTCTCCTGCGGAGGCTTGACGCTACAGATCCATCTCGTATAAGTTGAATGTCTGTATCAACATTAGGCCTCGGTTTGCTCACCTTGTGACCTGTGCCGTTGCTACGGGCTATAGCAGCCTCCGCTACGCCCGCCCGCTTCTGAAGCGTCTTGAGCATATCTAAGATTTCGAGGTCTGTCTGCCTTGTAACGAGGAGCAGTTCTGTATCTCCAAGAGTTTCGTAATGCTCTACGCATGTAACGATGGTCGAAGTCTTGGTTGTGATTTGGGACAGGTAGCAATACGAGTTGTCAACCTTGCACTGGCAAGGTCCGTCTGGTCCAGACCTCTGATCCACGATCTCCACCAAGCTAGGTATGTCACTGCGAGCTTGCATACGATCTGACAGCTCCCGGATGACCATTTCTTCGAAGAGAGGCAGAAGCCATTTGGCTGTGGTTTGGCTCTTCTCGGTGAGGAAGATCGTCATCAAAAGCTCGTCGTGTGAGAAGACTGGCGGCTTGCTCATTTCGCGATATCTTCGAACGCAGCTGAGGTCCTCTTTCAGCCAGTCGGGAAGGCAGAAGTTGACTGCTTCATTGTAGTTCATGTCGTGACTATGAGCATTATAGATCAGTCATGTCCTCCTGATGAGTACTGTTTTACTTACTTGAACCCGGCATGGTATGCTTTCGGAAAAGTAATGACAAACTCGTTTGGTCTTTGATCGCACACGCTTACTCGTACGCCGGCCTTCTTGAGTCGACCAGGGCTCATCAGAGTGACGAGCTGGAACATCAGATCTGGTTGTTGTTGGAAAAGCTCGGGAGCAGCTGCTTTCATCGCATCTTCCAGCAGTTGATCGTCTTCGCCCGGAACGCCGTACCAGGTCTTGGTCCCGCCCCAGTGATGGTAGTTGACGCTGTATGCCATCTGAGTTCACGCGTACTGCCTGGTGACGAGTTGAGCTTACGAGTATGTGTAATGATCCTCTTTGTGCCAAGCGAACGTCGAGAAGAGCATCCCGACGTATCCCTGGAACAACGTATGAGCACTTCTCGTCTTCTCGAGATAAGCATACTCGCCCAAGGAACGGTCATGCCGCAGATGTCAGACTTGACGTATCGTAGTAACGATCCAGGAATGATTGGGCTGTTGTTCTAAGTCAGCATCATATAAAGGCATGCGGAATTCTTCTCACAGGTTGTTGAGATTCCACCCATCTCTGGCGTACGGGTTGTCCGGGAATTTCGGTAGCGAGGGTATCGCACTGTAGACGTCGAAGCAATGTTAGTTTCGTTACGTCGATAAGAGACGTAAGAGGCTTACCTTCCGCAAGTCGAAGTATGCAAGTCTGCTCCGTACTCAACCTCAATATCTTCTTGGGGCTTCTCGATCAGTCTCCAGAACTCTCGCTCGAGATGTTCCTCAATGGCAAGCTCCTTGACCCAGTCTTCGCCTTGGCCTCTCCACTCCGCAAAAGGCACTTCTCGTTCAGGTAGAGGATGTCGTTCGAGCCAATCTTGACGAAAGGCAGTGGCCATTTTGTGAAAACTACCAAAGGTATGCTCGTTGCCTTCTTCGAAGCCGTAGTCTGCGCCAGTGGTTACGATGCATGTATCACAGATCCAATCGCCCTTTGGCACGGTCTCGAGAGGTGGTTCGAGGCATGTCAGGTGATATCCCTAATGTAGCAGTCGGCAGCTGTATCTGGCACAGAGTAACATTCCACACTCACTCGATCACAATCATCGCAAAGCAGAATGGACTCCTGCAGAATATGGTCAGGTCAATTGGGCAAAGTCGGTCTCTTCACTGCAGGGACTTACCTCATCTTCATCGCTCTGGCAGATCTCGCAAGCCTACGAATGTATGAGATCAGCATCTCGCTATCGAGCACCGCAGCTCCGTTACCCACGTCACCGGGCTTTGATGTTGGAGACGGTTCAGATTCCTCGTTGCCGCCCTCAATTTGTGATGCTGCTATAGGAGCGGGCTCAATAGAAGATAGATAGGAGAGGGCCATTCTTTGCAACTCATCGGCTGGAGAACCCTTATTTTGGGCTGGCGATGCGTTGAGAGCGGCGTTCAGCTTATCCGAAGCTGCTTGCACTTTCTGTAGTGTGACGGGTGATGCGCTCGAAGGACCAGCAGCTGCGTCCGAGGCCTTTAGACGGTCCTGAGGCGTGCTTCTCATACCTCCAGTCATTGATCCAGGCGTCTCATGCGGTGTTACGTTTGCCATGATCCTAACTCGATAATCTTCGAACGGCTGAATTATGTTGCAGTAAGCATGCTTGATTTGTGCTGGGATGGAGGGGTCGCTTCTCAGGTCGAAACGCATTAACGTTGCGATGCCCGTCCAATTTCGCGCTTCAGAGACCTGCAGACGAGAGATTAGACCGTGAGAATGCAGTCCGAGACATTACTCACAGCCTGAAAGCCACCCAAGGCTGTGACCTCCTTGCGTAGTCGCCACAGGTCGACAGGCTTTCCTCCGATGATGGGGATGGAGATCTTCATCTTCTGCTGCTGCTTGTGAAAGAGATACAGTTGTTCTAAGAAGTTGAGATTGGCCCGTGCGGATGCCTCCATCGAATTGAGGCGTTGCAAGCGCGTCGTGAACCGGAAGGTCTGCAGACACACTCAGCCTGGGATGAGTGCAAGATGGAACACTACATACCTCAGTATCGTGCGCAAACGGCGGCTGCCATCCCTCGGGCGGTATAACCTTGCACATGCCAAAGCCTCGGACTTTGGAGTCTTTCGTCACTTTGTCGATATATTGGAGAGGTTGAGCGAACTCTTCTACGGAAGGAGAGAAGATGGGACAGTGTTCCAATCCAAAGAGTCTGGCTGTGGAGCGGGGAGGAAGACGAGAGGGAGCGGAGGTGCGGATGTCTGAGAAATCCAGCGGAGGGCAAGAAGGCTTTCCATTGCTCGATTCTCCTGTATTCGATGCTATTGTCGCTTTGCCGGGAGCCAGATGCGCAGAAGCGCTCACGGCTGTCGAAGATAAAGTCGCCTTGGCTGCTACCCCACCACGCCTTTGTGGACTGGCGATGGCAGCATCTCCTATCTTCTGCATATCGACGGGCTGCTCTGCTTGATTCATCGTAGAAGAAGATCTTTGGATCCAGCTCGAGTCGCCGCGGGAGATGGTCTTCAAAGGTTGCACGAGCTCGAATTCGGCAAGGCAACTTAACACTTTCCTTGATCCTTTCGATGCTTCTACGTGTCTTCAGCAAGCCTGGATCAATCTGGCCATCATACTCTGGTCGGGACGATTGAATCGGGACACGGTGACAGGCGATGTCTGGCTCAGACTCGAAATTGACACATCGGATAACGGCTCAAACAACATCCATGCCTCATACCTTTGTTATGTCGACTCAAACACGCTCCATGCGGCCGCTTCCCGTACAGCTTAGTGACAAATGAATCCTGGAGAGTCAGCGGGAACGATTGTCAGACAACCATCACGTCACTGTTCGGCTTCAGAAGTACACCAGGCTCTTGCTGAGAATATAGTGACTTTGATGGCAAAGACCGGCATTTGATTCATCCAGCTTCGACTTCGCAATCAGAGTGGATACTAAAGCGAGTCTGGGAATGGAAAAGACAACGACCATGATGAGAACTTGAACGGCTGCCGAGCCTCGTTATACCTCCTGCTCCTACTGCCCTAGACATCGAGCCACTCCCCTGTGAACTCAACCTTCTTGAGTTTTGTCGGACAGACAGTGCAGTAACGTCTGGTAACTTCGGTGACGGGTCTCATGCCTAAGACCTCCTCTCCATACTCGCGAGATACTACAGTGAGCCAAGGATGTTGCGGTATCTCCTTGTTGCAGAAATGACCCGCCTCGTAACGAGGATGATTCTGCAGCACGCATGTCCATAACAGCGATCCGGCACCCAGACATAGGTCCATGTCGCAAGCCCTCCCTCGTCGAGTTCCACCTCTACCTACATAAGCACAGCGAATGGGCGGCACTACAGCATCTCGATTGCCTTGGCTACGAGCGGCCGATCCGGGCTGGATCTTTGCAGCTCTCCTACGCGGGCCAGGCATTGCGACTGTGACTGCCGAGTAAGTTAGCTAGGAGCCTGAGTAAGCCAAGAAGCTCGCATGAACCTGATGCAGACTTCCGCGCTTGGAAAGATGCGAATGCTGTATGCGAAATGGTAGTAAGAGTCGGTCTTGCGAGGGGATGAAGCCAAGGACAGAGCACGTCGCGCCCAACAGCTAGCCCGCGCCCAACAGCTGGCCCATCCAAAGCAGCGCCTTCTGACGGCAGTGCAAATGGTCCAGCGGAGCGATCTACGCCCGGTGGAGTCAGTCTCGTACCTCCAGCGAGCGCGAAGGTGTCCGCAAGGCCATGTAAACGTTGTGACGGTCGAGGATGAGTGAAGCGGGCGTCAGCCTGGTGAAAGCGGAAAGTGAGATAGCATACAGACTGGCCCAATGATGCTCTGTTAGAGATCTTACTCGCTTCGGAGCCAATAGGAGTCCTGTGCAAGGTATTGACTGACTCTACGTCAGCGTTGTATTGACTGGCTCCGGTCGAGATGCCGATCTGTCAGTATATTCTGTGATAAGCTTCGGCGATCCCCTCAACCGGATGCAATACACCGCATTGCAGCATTCTGAGAGTATAAGAAGTTGGAAGAGAGCGGGTTGCTCTACATGCTTGGAGAGGCAGGGCTTGCAAACAGAAGTGAGTTTAAAGAGCAGATAGAATAACGGTAGTATCTAGCGTGTCGTGTAAGTGAAGTGAAGTGGATAGGAGGTTTCTTCGGTTCGCGGAGGGTATAACTTGTTTTCTTGGTGAGGGCAGACCACAGTACTGGAAGTAGGACTGCAAGCTGCGCTTCGAGATGAGAGGAGTGCATCACTCTTCACTCATATGCAGGCCCTCCGTTACCCCTCCTTGGGACGCTGACCCAACGGCCCGTATCTATTTCATCGGTCATCTTTGTAGAGCAGACAGCGCAGTAATGCTCGGTGACTTCTATGATGGGTGCTCTGCCTGAGACCTCCTTGCCGCGTTTGTAAGAGATCTTGAATAAGCAGGGGTGGTCGTCGCGCTTGCAGAAATAATCGGCTTGGTGTGTAGTATGGGAACGCCGGATACAAGCCCATCTCTCCGACCCGGCCATCAGGTACATATCCTTACCGCAGATGCGTTCACCCCGTCCAGATCGATACTGACAGGTCTTGTGCGGCACTGAGAAATCTCGATAACCACGGCTATATGCGAACGATGTACGAAGAGCGGTCGCAACTTCGAGGCGTTGGCTTGAGCTAGCCATTGCGGGACAGGATATCTGGTGATGAGGTGTTGTAGGCTGGGTAGATAGCAAGACCAGGTTACGATCTTAGGTAGTTGTTTGAGAGGCCAAGCGATATCTGTGAGGTGATTGTGGGATTTGGTCCTGCTCGAGGATGAAGCAGAGGAGAGAGCACCCCGCGTCCAACAGCTAGCCCACTCCGGAGCAGCGCCTACTGACGGCAATGCAAGTGGTCGGGCGGAGAGATCTACGCACAACAGGGCTCGTCTCTTGCTTTCAGCGTGCGCGGACGTGTGCGCAAGGCCATGTAAGCGTTGTGATTGTATGGACTGAGCGAAGCGGATGTCAGCCTGGGAAGAACATGAAGAGTGAGATGGCATACATATCGCTTGAAGTACAGCATCGCCGGCCTTCGCGAGGTGGAGAGTCATAGTCGAGGAAATTGCAATTGAAACGAGGCATCTTCTACTACAAGGCGAAGATCGAGAGTCAGGTTCGGGGCATCATTTGGCACAGAGAGGAAAGATGGCTGCAGGTGCTCGCGAGATAGATGGGTACGGAGAGTGGGGATGAGACAGGACCAGACAACGACTGACTTGAGTATGGGCTTTCCTAATGACCCCAGCGGACGAATTCGTTCCTTTCGGTCATCCCCCCGTCGTACGGACAGATGGTGCAGCACTTGTATAGCTGTCTTCGAGTAGCTACCGCATTGTAGCCGGGAGCCAAGATAGTGTAGTACACCCACCTTTTTACGAAGGCGTGTTCGTCATCGTCATCCTCGCAGAAGTCCACAAAGTCCCGATGATGCCTTTTGTTGCCGGGACATCTCCACATGATTGTGAGTGGCTGGTGAACATCTTGCATCAGGTGTATATCTTGACCGCATGGGTGACCACTAGAACTCCTGCCACGTCCTGATGTCTGCACGCTCATCGTGCAGGTTTTCTTTGGTACAAGGCCACGGTACCCCCGCAGAGACGCCGCAGAAGTCGCCAGAGCATTACTATATTCGTAGATTGGCATGGTTGCCAGAATTGACCTCTAAGTACATGAAGCATTGTCATCAGCCCAGGAACATTGGATCTGGGCTGATAGACTTACGTTGTCGCCTGCACAGTCGGGCGATGTCGCTCCAATGTACAAGGAGCTGAGACGCCCAGGCGCTTGATCTGTATCTGTCGTATGACGAGAGGGAATGGACTCCTTGCCGTCCTCAACGAAAACATGGCGTACGGCTGGCGGTGCGTAGGCGCTGCAGAAGGATCTTGCTCGACAAGAGGTAATCGACAGGAGCTCATCTGTTGACTTGAGTGAGAGTCAACTTGTCGATTTCAGACAAATCAATCGATGCTGCAGCGCCATCGTTGAAGTGCTCCGACAACCGTAGATTGCGTGGAGGTCTGACTTTGATAGGATCAAATTACGATCTTGTTAACGAAAGGTATGCATGAAAGCAAAGGCAAGACTTTATGGCTTCCGCCACTTGGTCCCTAATATGGGTTGTCGAAGTGAACGATGATGAACAGACAAGGTGGGACTTCGGACATGAGAGTACCCAAGATGTGCCGAGTTGCTGCTTGTGATGATCAGGTCACGTCGGGGACCATTACAGAGGGCTTGCGGACTGCTGGGACATTAAGTGAAGGAAGAGGACAACGGTAGGGAGGCAGTAAGATGAGAGAGGCCAGACAACATTGACAATCATACGCAGTCAAATCTGGCTCACCAATTCTTTAAGGCGGGCAGTGAAACTTGTTGTTCTCCCCCAGATTACATCGCCATTTCTCATTTGCCTGTAGTGTCATGTCCTTGTGACCGCAGTATTGCGATTTGTGAATGTGCCAATGATTGCAAGTCTTTGCAGGTACCATTTGCGTGCATGACGGGTCACGTATGCGAGCTGCTGAGCCCTCTCGAACCGTCGCACGACCCATCTACATCACTGCGACATTAGGATGTGTATTGGAGCTCTGCATGCCGCGCTCGCGCTCACTATTGCTTCTTCTGATGCGGTCGTGAATGGGCTCCTTTGCGCTGTGGGTGTAACGCTTTGGCGGTTAGGTGAAAGCGGAGGAGAGAGCAGCTCCCACCGTCGCTCCGAGTTTTGCCCACGACTGGGCGGTGCATTGGAGTGAAAGGCAGGGACTCACTCCTAGCATTGAGAGGAGTCCAACGAGATCACAAGGTGATGCACTCTCGACTGTGAACCTGTACTTGCAGAGTCCGCCCAGCTGCTCCATACAAGGTGCTGATCCTAGTTCGTATGTGAGAGCATGGAACATATGCCGAGGTGCAGCGAGGTGCGTTCGTGCTGACAGTCCGACCGCCTTCGCTTTTCCACTTTCAAGGCAGCAGAAGTGAAGGTTTAAGTGATTCCAGCGGCGATTCCGTAGAGTAGTGCACATTGGCTTAATGTTCGGCTCAAGCTTGAATTGGTTGAAGTTATCATTTAGAGAGCGGGATGACGGAAGCAGACAGTACGAGAATGTGAGAACAGGCAGAATGATGTATATGCTTGATCCAAGCTTTAAGCGCTCAAGCGGTGAAATAATCAGCGGGTAACGGATCGTTGGGCCCGCACCATTTGCCACACCACTCACGGACTAGGTCTCTCGTCTCGTAATCGCACAACGTGCAGCATTTCCAGGTGCTCAGTAAGACGGAATATGAACTAGAGATCTCATGCCCACGTATATGTTTATTGAAAGTTACGCAAGGGTGCTTTCCTTGATCACAGAAGTGCCCTGGATCCAGGATTTGATGTCGTCTCTTGGTATCGCACGCCCAGAGAGCAGGTCTCCCAGTAGGTCGGTCGTACAGTCTCGCGTGTTGTGGGCACTGTTTCTGCTTCCGGTGACGCCCGATGCTGATTATGTGTTCGCAAGGGACGCCTGCCACTGGGCCAGAATAGCGCCTTTGATAAGCGGCGGATTCTTCTGGGCACTGTGAAAGACCCATATGTCTAACTCAAATAGTCAGCGAGTGTGGAGCCGCAGACGGAGCAGCTCTTACAGCTATCAGACCAGTGGTAATATGACTTTGTTATATTGCAAGTGTTGTCTGGGGAGTCCAAGGCGTGTGACGATGTAGTGTGAAGCGGAGGAGAGAGCAGCTCCCACCGTCGCTCAGAGTTTTGCCCACGCTGGGCGGTGCCTTACAGTCAAAGGGTCGAGATCTGCCCCCGTATCTAGAGCAATTCCAACAAGCTGACTCTGCTCGTAGTGTTTCGTACGCAGCCGCATATCTTGCACATGTAGCGAGCACTGTTGATCGCAACGAGTTGCTGTTGTAAGCTTCATGAAAGGGTCGCAGAGGCACAAAGGGCAGGTATATTGACTGGACAGATACCCAAGGACGGCGTGCTTGTTCTGCATCGAGCTGAAACGTGTCACTCAGCCAGGCAGGCATCCTGAATCAGCGCGACTTCCGAGAGTCAAGCGCCGATGTGCGTGATGTAAAGAGCGAGCGAGGAAGATGTGTCATGATGGGGATTTGGTGACTATATTCGCGCGGCATGAGTCTGTTCGAGTTGTGATTACTCGAGCATGGGAGAAGGTCAGGGCGGCAGATCAGAGTGGGAGCAATGACTTGTGTGTCAGTGTAGCAGTAGCAGTCACACTTGTACGAGCTTTGTGAGTTAAACGCTTCTCCTTTTCTGACTTCTCTCTTTCGTTGCCACTTTTTGGGAAAAATTCCATCTTCTGCGCCGAAGTCAAGGGAGAAGAGCTTGCCTGCTGAGTCCCGATCCAGAGCATCAAGACAGCAAGAACGACGATGAATCTCAGACAGCAAAAGGTGAGGAATACAGTAGATAGCACAGCGAGAAGCCAGCCAGCCAGCAAGAAAGCAGCGAGATCCAGCGTCGATGTTGGGATCTACCGTCAAGAGCTAGGATGGAAGGAGCAGGAGCTGGCTGGGATGGAAGAATCAGAGGATAGAGCGAAACAAACAGCAACGCTGACATGGATGTATCGTCGTCTCTCTCCAGCGACTAGCAGCGGCCGTCTCTGGCGGCGGCAAGCGTCGTGTATTCCTCGACCCAAACCAGTGAGCGGGAGTCTATAGCGACAGAGTACAAGAGTATACTGACTATACATGTTACTCTCCAGCTTGAGCGTCATCGCCAATGCCAACTCTCGACGCAACATGTGAGGCTGACTCTAGATTCTGCGATGCTCAAGATTGGCCAGCTGACCTTATCCCGTCCCCGCGAATCACAGCAAGAAGCTCTTCAGCGACAACATCATCGTCCTCAAGCCTGAAGTAGTACACTCGAGAGCCCGCACGCGCGACATGCAGGCCGCAAAGGCAAACGGACGACACACCGGAACCGGTAAAAGAAAGGGTACATCAGAGGCTAGAATGCCTACCAAGGTCCTATGGATGCGAAGACAGAGAGTACTCAGGAGACTATTGAGGAAGTACAGAGAGCAAGGAAAGATCGACAACCATCTGTGCGCCCAACCCCGGTTTGAGTGGTATTAGCGATCGCTCATCTACGATTCTACCCACGTTCGCAGCTACCACGATCTGTACATGAAGAGCAAGGGTAACGTATTCAAGAACAAGCGTGTCCTCATGGACTACATCCACAAGGTTCGTCAATTCGTCCTCAGTTCATCCCGAACCCTGCTAACATATCCTCCTTCGTGAATAACCAGGCCAAGGCTGAGAAGACCCGAGCAAAGACACTCACCGACCAGATGGAGGCTCGTCGTGCAAAGAACCAGGCTGCCCGCGCTCGTCGTGCAGACAGGATCGCAGAGAAGAGAAGCGCCATCCTCGAGGTCGAGAAAGAGGAGGCAAAGGAGTAGATGCGTTCCTATCTTGCAAGATATCATTAACATCTTTGCTGCGAGCTATCTGCTGTCTTCCTACTACCTTTTCTCTCCTTCATTCTGCAGTTTCATCAACGATGAATACTGCCTCTCATCGGAGTTGGCATCACTGCTTCCTCCACGCGCTCATGAGTGCATGATCACCTCTCTATCTCTCTCGTGTTCGCACTGATACTCGTTATCGGTTTTCCCTTTCTTTTTTGTCTGCAAAAGCCAAAATGTGCAATGTACTTCGGCTTCTTCTCTCATTCTCCCGGGCCTCGTTCGCTTTGCTGCAGGACACTGACGAATCGCTTTGCAATCGTTGAATGCTGATAGGCGTCACCGTTTATTGACGCTTGGTATTTTGCCCTTTTTCATTTTCTACTTGTTACAGTGTCTGCTTCTACACAATCACCCTCCCGTCTTTATTGTGCTTACTTGCTAACCTTGCTCTTTGCATCAGAAGCAGCTTCCCCACCTAGATCCTTGGCCTCCTTCGCTCTCTTCTCGAGGATTTCCTTAATCTCATCGTATGTCTTATTTAGCAGCTTCTCGAAATCACCTCCCTTCTCTTGTGCTAGTTCGCGAAGCTGGTGGATGTCTTTCAAGTTGGGAATAGACTCGAAGAGCTGTAGAAGTACAGGAAATCAGCCTGGGCGATGAGGGAGATTGAGGAGGATGGACTGACCTTATCGACGCCGGGGATGGAGGCAATACCGGGAACTGCAGCGGATGCTTTGTTGGCAAGCTCGGGTCCCTTCTCCTTGGCGAGCTTCTGGAGCTGCTCAATGCGTTCCTTGACGATGTTAGCGAGGGCTTTGGCTGTACCGCAACTTTGTCAGCCAGTGAACTGGGTAAGAAAAGAGTATGGCTCACTGTCTCCCTTCTTTCCAGCCTTCTCGAGGTCTGCATATGTATCATTGATGAGTTTAACACCATCATCTCCTACATATTCTTTCAAGGATCCAATGCTCTCCTCCAGGTATTTCTTTACATCTGGTGCTTTATCAAGGTATGGTCTTGCACCTTCTGCCGCTTTCGAGTATGCCTCACTTCCCGCTTTCGCACCTAAGTCCTGGATTTGCTTAAGCTTTTCCTTCGCTAATGCCGATGCTTTCATAATAGACTCTCCAGTGAGACCTTTGTCCGCAATCTTCTTGATCTCGTTGATGGTGTCTTCGGCGATCTTCTTGGCCTCAGGTCCATATTTACCGCTGAAATCCTCTAGTTGAGACAGGGAGTCGTTGATCGCGGACTTTAGCTGGGGATTCTTCTCGAGATATGGCTGGAGAACACTGCCTGAGAGCTGGCTGGAAAGCTTCTGCACTTTGTTGGACGCCTCTTGGATGGCCGCAAGTACTTTGTCCGTAACATTGTCGCCGCCTGATTGGACAGCCTTCTGGATGTCCGCGTAGACCTCCCTGGAGATGATGTCAGCTGTGTCACGAGGACCGGTGACTAATGCGAGCGTACTTTACGATCTTCTCGACTTCGGGGCCGTTCTTCTCGGCAATCTGGTCAATCTGGTCGAACTGGCAGAGATGTTAGCGTTGATTAATGCTACAGTCCTCAGCTGTGTATGCTCACTGTCTGGTTGACGATGTATGCGGCACCAGGGAAAGCAGCTATAAACCACCAAGTTCAGCAATATAATCTTCCACACCTAAAGATAGCCGACTCACATCCATACGAAAGAGCAGCGCTTCTGATGAATCCAAGCATAGCCTTCGGGGAAGGTGTGGATGCGACTGCTTTCTCTTTGAGATCCTGCGCAGTCTGCGTCATCTGGCGGACGGAGTTGACTGCCGTCTTCGCGCCGGAGAAGTGGTAGTATCCATAGACTGTCAGAAATCTCAGTCATATTCAGTATAACAGGACTTCTGCGACGCACTTCCGAGAAGAACGACGCTTCCACCGGCCAGACCCGAGACGACATGAGAGCTTCCAGCAGCAGGTTGGTCGTTTGTCTGTGGTTCCAATCAGTATGTGTAATAAGAGTATTATCATGGAAATATAAGCGCACTGCTGTCTGGTAGCTGCGCTTAATGGGCTTTGTAGCAAACTGCCTTCTGACGCCAGCCGAGCGGAGAGCTGGCCTGAAAGCCATCATAGGTGTACGCTGCATTGTGGTCGTCTTCAAAGGCTTTAAAATGTAAAACTTGAAGAGGTTGAGTAAAGCAAAGAAGCAAAGCTGAGACTTGACAAACTTTCAACGACGTGGACAATCAATCTCAGGCACCAGCGAGAAGTGACGTCGCCCGCCCTTTTCCGGGCCGTGCAAGTGAGAACACAGCCTTCTATCAGCAGCAGAAGCATAGTGTGAGAGCAAGTATTTGAGCATACTGGTCATCCGGTATAGTAGAGCTGCTTGCGCTGGTGGATGTGTGCGCTTTCAACGCGTATTGCCTCCAGATTGGGAATATGTACAGACTTGCAACGAGGTGTTTCTACAATAACATTGTCCTTGCTATCCCTATGCAACATATATGCTTGAGTGTCTGACAGCTCTTAAAAGCCGCCAGCTTTGCCTCCTTCGGCATAGAACCTGAGAAGAACAAGCTATCAGCGACAAGTCACTGACGATAGTGTATAGCTGTGTTACTCACATGCTCTCAAACCCTTTCAAAGCTCCTCCAAACGCCTCATCGCTGTTCTCCGTAATCACATCCCCATTATCGAAAGTCGGCTTGATTTCTTGCCCTTCCGCGTCAGTCTCAACGTGTTCCCTCGGATTTATATCATCGAATGCATCCCAGAGATCTACACACATGCCTTGCCAGGAATGATAGACATTCGTGCGCGGTCTATCCATCTCTTCTGAAACATTATCGTATTTGAAGCGCTTGACAGTCGTGAATGTCTGTCCGGGTAGATAGCCGCTGGAGTGCTTGAGCAAATTGGCGTGCGCGAAGAGAGGAGGTGCGTGTATGCTCTTGAAATCCGAGGAAGGTGTCGCTTGCGGGAAATGCTTCCAGTCGGCAGGTGATAGACCATATTGGAACATGGCTAAACCGCAGAAGCGATGTCCATCCTTCTCATAGTTGTGCATGTTACTAACATCGAGATGCGCTTAGTTATTGCACTCGTTTTGCTGGGTCTAGAACGCCGACTGCTTACCCATACGAGGACAGCCAATGAGGTGCTGGAGTCCAAGGAAGATCAAGAGCATAGAATCCGTAGCGCTGTCAGATAAATCAGTACTCAGGATCGCTGGGATGCAGTTAGTAAGAATCTGCGTCTGCTCACGAAAGTATCCTTGTCCTGTAATCAAGCGAAGAAATAAACGTCAGTGTGACGTCTAGATACGTGTAGAGCTGATGAGACGCACTCCACCCGAGATCTTAAACCAGAACTCGTGGTCTTTCTGCATCATAGACGCTACGACGAGCGCAGCAAGATTCAATCCCTTCTGAGCGCCTTTATCGACCAACATCTGCCCAGAATCGATCTGCCAGTCGTTGCGCCGACATTGCTGGCCTAGTATCCGCCAGATCGGATTCGCTGGGCCCTGTAAGAATTATGTTAGGAGAGATGAGGTGTAGGAGGAGAGGAGGACCGTACGTCTTTGGTGATGTCAGGCCAGAAGACAGCGCCGTTCTCTTTATAGAGGGGGTGGTCGAAGAGATACGTAGGGTCCGCCAAGAGGATATTATCGGAGTCGAGATACAGCACTTCCGCGAAGCTGTCGATTGAAATAGAAGTTAGCTATAAGCTGAGAAAGGATAGTTGCACCTTTCGACTTGCGATGATTCGACTACAGCTTCGCCTTTCTGAAAAAGGTATTGGCACCATGAATCAGCTTGCTGTTCCCCCTACAGTTGCAAGTCTTGACACCCACTATTTGGAAATTCTTGATTGAGACAGGGTGGCATTGTAGCGTTAGCCAGTTGATCGAGACTGTTATACGCGTTGCGATCTTACCTTCCACATCTTCAGCTTTGGGCTAGAATGCAGCTAGAAGCGCGACATGATACAAGTTAGTATAGAGGGCAGACCATCTGCGACAGCAAGCCAACAAACCTCCTTGAAGGTCACACCGCCTAATGCTTCAATCTCCGTTCGCAAGCCTTGCGAGCTTTCCATCTCTTCCGGGAAACAGAACACTTCGACTGGAAGCTTGCATTTATGTCTATTGCGTAATATACGGAGTGAGGTGTGCAGCCGTTGCATTGTGTCCTAGTACCGAGACAGATGGATCAGCGGACAGAAGGCAGCCAAGTAATATACGAGGCCCACCGCATTGCCTCCAGTATATACTATCCCTCTCCCTTTGCCCCACATATTAGGATACATGGTATGTGCATCCTCTGCCCGCAGCGCTTCAGGCAATCCGAAAGCCGCTCTCACGCCTTCGACCAGAGCATGTCGCTTCTCCTGTATGATCTCTGGAGTAAGGCTTCTCCAGAAAGCGACTTCTCCCTTGACTTGGTCTGGATTGCTCTGAATCCCTCTTCCGGCACACGTCTGTTCGTTGTATTTCAAGGCTTCTGCATAGGGCAACACTGTGGTATTGTCGAGTCTATCCAGAGTCTGCGACAGGATCGCAAGGGGACTGCGCTCCTTCTTCTGTATACTTTGCGCAGCAGAATACGTGAAATCGGACTCCCAGCTGGCTCTTGTACGGCGGCCTTTTCCAGAATTATCGAACATCACGACGAGCAGGAGGATGCAGCATAGTAGGGACAGGTGGACGGCGTGGACGCGCAGACGGCGCCGGTGTATCGACGCGGACATCAACGAGATTCAAGCATTTGGTGGTGGTCAGATCATGGAAGTGTTGAAAGTGTTGAAATGGGATTCAAGACTGCTTTATATCTAGTCTTATACAGCTTGTAGACTCTATCTATATACGCTCCAAGCATCTGTTGTTCCTCAATTCATCGTAATCTGATACATATGCATCTCCTCCCTCTGATCCGTATCAATTTCAAGGCGCAAAGATGCCCGCTATCTTCGCACATCCGCCTTTTATCGCAAGCTGCGACGACAATGCCAGCAGTATTGACGCTGGATTGCTCGCAAGCATCGCCAGAATTGCGCCTATCGTCGTTTCAAGCAGCGCTATCGAGTCACTGGAGAAATCGCTGGATTCCTGCGAATACTGGGTCCAGCTGGATGCATTAGCAACTGTGGAGCAAGCTGTGAAATACCTCGACAACGGTGCATCGAGAATCATCACAAAAAGTACCGATTTCGTCAAAGAATTGCCTGCAGAACGGCTACTTCTCGAGATCGATGCATCGACATCCACGAGCTTGGCAGATAGCGATACTATAAACAACATAGCAGGAGTAGTGGTGGATCTGCCCGGCGCAGAAGCACAGCAACTCCTAGCTAGCTTCAGACAGGCTCTCGGCGGAAAGTCCAGCAGAGATACAAAGTTTCTGTTCTTTAGACCTGCATCTTCAAGCATCGAAGAAGCTATCACTCTATCAAAATTCGATGCCAAAGCCTTACCTTGCCTTTCCATATCCTCCCTCAACTCTTCTTCAGTCGCCGACCTCTTCACTTCTTCCCTCAAGACAGATCGCACAGATGGTCTATATACGACTGTCGTTGCATCGCAATCTGGCGACTCTCTTGGCCTGGTCTACTCTTCCTCAGCTTCCTTGGCTATGTCAGTGCAGACGGGAGATGCGACGTACTACTCGAGGAGTAGGAACGGTTTGTGGAAGAAGGGAGAGACGAGTGGTGCGACCCAGAAAGTATCAAGGATACGACTCGACTGCGATGGAGATGCCATCCAGTTTGAGGTCGAGCAGAAGCAGGGTACCGGATTCTGCCAGTGCGTGCTATCACTTTCGTCATAGGCGCAAGAACATGACTGACACTGCGTATTGTAGTACTCTGCGGTCCTCGTCCTGCTTCGGTCCAGCGTCTGGTTTGCCTCACTTAGAAGAGACGATTCAATCGCGGATAGCCTCATCGCCAAGCGGGTCCTACACTGCTCGTCTACTCAAAGATCCCGCAATGCTGAATGCCAAGATCCGCGAAGAAGCGGACGAGCTCTGTCGCGCACAAAGCAAAGAAGAGATCGCTTCCGAAGCCGCCGACTTGCTCTATTTCGCTTTAGTCAAATGCTTGAACAATGGTGTTTCGCTGAAGGACGTCTCGAATGTATTGGATAAGAGAGCGGGCAAAGTCACGAGGAGACCGGGACATGCCAAGGCTGCTTTCGTAGCGGAAGAAGCTGCTGCCTCTTCTTCCACGTCGAAAGTGAACGGCACAGCAACACAGCCGATTGGAGATAGGCAGCAAGCTATGATCAACGGTATACAAGCGACTACGAAACCTCTTCCTGCCAAAGAAGTTGCGAAACCAGAACATACCCACGTCAACGGTACATTGAGCACAGAGAAGATCGTACCTTTGAAATACTCCCTAGGTGGTGTTGATAAGAAGGGACGTGATGCACTACTTCAGCGTCCTCTGGCCTCTTCAGCAGATATGATAGGCCGGGTGCAGCCTATCGTCAACGCTATCCGAAGCCAGGGTGATACTGCTCTGCGTGGCTACATCAAGAACTTCGATCGCTGCAATCAGATGGACGACTCCTCGTATCCTCACGTCCTCACTGCTCCTTTCGATCAAAGCTTGATGGCTATCGACGATATCACCAAGAAGAACATCGACCGAGCTTTCGCAAATATATACGCTTTCCACGATGCTCAGATGGACAAAGAACGCACGCCTATGGTGGTAGAGACTATGCCAGGTGTAGTATGCACGCGCTTCATCCGCCCTATCGACCGTGTGGGGTTATACGTGCCAGGCGGGACTGCCGTTCTTCCAAGTACAGCATTGATGCTGGGTGTCCCGGCATTGATAGCAGGCTGTAAATTCATCTCACTAGCATCTCCACCTGGGCCAGACGGGAACATCCGACCTGAGATCGTATACATTGCCAACAAGTGCGGTGTTAAGCAGATTGTTAAAGCGGGAGGAGCACAAGCAGTAGCTGCTATGGCATACGGTACGGAGACTGTAGGGAAAGTTGATAAGGTCTTTGGGCCGGGCAATCAGTGGGTCACTGCTGCTAAGATGGCTGTCTCCATGGACTCCCTTGCGGGAGTGGCTATCGATATGCCTGCTGGCCCGAGTGAAGTTCTCGTCATCGCGGACGCCAACTCAAACCCATCATATGTCGCGGCCGACCTGCTGTCACAGGCAGAGCACGGCCCAGATTCGCAAGTCGTCCTACTGGCAGTCGATATCTCAGAGTCTCATATGGCCGCTATCGAACAAGAGATCAACGACCAAGCATATGCTCTACCCCGAGTCGAAATCGCAAGGATAGCTATCTCGAAGTCGCTCATCGTGCAGTGCAGCAGTCTGAAGGAGGCAATGGACTTCAGCAATGACTACGCCCCTGAGCACCTCATTCTGCACTTGGAGAACGCAAGAGATTCGCTCAAAGACGTCAGGAATGCAGGCTCCGTCTTCGTTGGCGCATACAGTCCAGAAAGCTGTGGTGACTATGCATCCGGCACGAACCACACCCTTCCAACAGCCGGATACGCAAGACAGTACTCTGGCGTCTCGACACTCAGCTTCTGCAAGCATATCACCAGTCAGGAATTAACGCCTGATGGCTTGAAGGATCTGGGACCTGTAGTGGAACAGCTTGCAGAGCTGGAAGGTTTACAGGCACATAGAAATGCGGTCACTGTCCGACTACAAGGGATGGGTATGAAATGAGCGAGTCTATTTACTACGAGATATGTATACTAGAATCCTTAGACCGATATAGAAGCTTATAATGCGATTGTTCCCACTTCTCTCGCAAGCGATGATCGTGTGCTCGTTGGGCCACTCCTACTGGCGCTTGTGCTAGCCATGAGCGGAGCTGCCCATGGAAAGTTGCTGTTTCGCGCAAAGCTAGCTTGACCTTCATCTCCGTATCGCAGCTGCTGAGCAGCCAGGAACGAGACATCTGGGAGTAGGGTATTCTCTACTGCTGCTCGTACGCGATCAGAGGAAGGGAAAGTACCAGATAGTGAAGGTGCGAGGGGAGTGAGAGTGGATAGAGGGTTGAAAGCTAGATCTGCCCAGGCATCGGCGTCTTTGTAGAGTACTCTGAAGGCATCTGGAGCACCTGTCACGGCTTTACTAACGCGCGCAGAGTCGGGCAGGAAAGGTGTAGGCTGCGGGTACATCCAATCTGACGCTTCCAGCTCGAGGACTCCCTCAAGTAGGGCCGCTTGGATAGCTTTGACATCGTCTGTCATGCATGATCAGTGATCACTCGCCGACGTCGGGCGTTTCAGCTCACCGTTTTCAGGTGTCCCAGCTTGCTGATGTGCGGGACCAATCGTTTTCCAGCGCTCCAGATTCATGACCGGCAGCTCTTTGTCCTGCCCTATGCTATCCCACTCGAGGTTCTCCATCGCCCTAGCTTCTACTTCTGCTGGATCAGCATCTGCTAGCGAATCTACTTCGAGATTTGCCGAGTTGTAGTTGTTGTCGTCATTGTCCTCATCGCCTATCAGATTGGATGCATTGGTATATGATCTCGAAGGTGTCTGCTGAGCTTCTGCTTCTTCGTCTTCGTCTGCAACTCCACTGAGCCCAGCTCTCGTCGCGTAGCTCTCAGCTTCGCTCAATTCTTCGCGTGAACTCGCAGGAGGGGATGTAAAGGACACGCTGGATGTGCTGGCTGTATTGCTGTTGTTGGCAGCCCTCGTCGCTCTCGAGCGAGACCGCGTAGTCCACATGGAGTTCGACGACGATTCTGCCGCGACATGATTGCTACTCTCCTGAGCTTGTGCTTGCTGTTCTTGCGCCAGAAGTGCAGCTGCCTGAGACGTCCGCGACGTTCGTGGCATTTCTCGAGACTTTCAGCTCTCCGACATATTCGTTGAATCTTGACAGCTCAAACGGCAAGAACTTAGAGCATTTAGAGCCAAACTACACAAGACATCGACTAACAAGACAGAAGATTGATACTAATGTACAATCAAAGAGACTACGATGTGCTATGCGTGCGAAGATCTAGACATCCTCCTCTTCCTGCTTGATGCGGATTGGCATCCCGCTGCTATCTGGCGTGGGAGGCATAGCTGGCCGGGAAGACGTGGAAGAAGCGGATGTACGACTATATCCCTGGGTTGGTGGATGGAAAGGCGGCATGGGCTGGCTTGACGAAGCATACGGTTGATAGTGGTACGGGTAATGCGGCCCCGCCTGACGATGCTGATAATGCGGCTGATGGGGCTGCTGATAGTGAGGAGGTTGATGATGCTGTACTGGCTGATGCCTCTGCTTCGCAGCTTCAGCCGCGATGAAGGCCATCAACTCTCCCTCGAAGTACCTAGCCCGATTCTTCCAGTATGGCAGTTCTCCTACGTGCATATTCAGCTCTACAGCTTGAGCCGAAAGCCTCGCGATCTCTGCATCTTTGGCCTTCAAGGCACCTTCATGCTCCTTAAGACGCTCAGCGGCCGTGACAAGCTGGCACGTCCAAACAACGTTGTCAAATACGCGTTCTTCAGCTTTACATGCATCAGGGACATGCACAAATCAAGGAAACTCACGAGATCGGCTTTCGTCAAACGCGCATACTGCTTAGGCAAGGCCTGACGGAGTTTCTGAAGACCCTCCTCATTGTTGGCTCTACGTTTTCGCTCGCTGTCGAGCTTCTTCTCCATTCGATGCGACGATGGCGCTGTTGCTGTTGCCTCCGAATCGATCTTGTTGATAGCAGCCTCCTTCCTGAGCCGGCTGGATGTCCGCCTGGTAGTCATTGTCGACTTGACTTCAGGCTGGCAAATAGCGTAAGCATGCTGCACCACGTTTCTTCAGGGTATCGCTTACCTCCTGATCATCTTTTGCAGTCGCGATGCTGCCCTCGTCGTCCTCAAAATCGTCAAGTCCGTCGGCTTCCTCATCCTCTTCATCCTGTACTTCGCCAGGCTCTTCGCCATTCTCTGACACTTCAGAAGATGAAGATACATCCTCATAGTCTATGTTGACTGTGCGATTACTTCTGGGACGTTTTGCAAGTCTTTCCCCTATTCCTTCTTGGCCGACTGACGCTTCGCAGGCAGCTTCATGCTTACGTCCGTTGGTTCGCTCATGCGAAGCATTATCCTGCGAATCGTCTTGAGGCATAGTAGCAACGCTGGACGCCCCATTCTGTCGTTTTCGCGAAACGACTTGTTTCCCATTTTTCGCAAGGCCCGACATCGAAAGAGGTTCTGAAGGATCCAGCTATGTTCGCAAGACTTTTCAAAAGTCTGAAGAATTGCAAGAAGGTGTTCAAACCGAGTGCGAACGAAGATAAGAGCGAAAACTCAGCGATCGCGAAGGTGTCTCAGCGTCTGACGATGTCCAAGTCTGTTTGGCGAGGCAGTGATATAGTTCTGTCTGACGAAAGCCACGATATGACCGCGGACACACTGACAAGTCAATAACATACACGAAGTAAATAAATCTATCAATCCAGCTCCGCCTGTCTCGAGAACCCTTTGCTCTCCGATGCTGTCCACGATACCTTCCCTCCTTACTCAGAGCCTCCTGCTGCGAGAAGACTTTTCGATGGAAATCAGAAGACACGCGAGTGCAGCAAGGCAGCCGGAACGGCTCCGAAGGACCGTGAGACAGGAGGTCGCGAACGACATCGACCTGATAGTCGACTCGTGCATTGCTCATTCCATAAACGATTACATAAATTGCCAACATATTGTGTCTGTCCTGCTATGCCTCTGTCTTGACGATGAAAGGCCTTGGAGGACGATTAAAGGCAGCTGGACTAAGGAGTGAACCCTTTCTGAAGAGGTGGACCTAGACTGAGTAGCAGGGCAGTAGACAATCCAGTTACCGTTGCCGTCTGCAACATAGTATAGGAGCCTTGTAAGGGCTGATGGCTACGACAACCATGACGATGTCAGGAGCACCCAGCAGGTACGCTCAGAGCAGAAGTCGCCCTGCAGGTGCGTCTTGTCGCTGCGTATGGTCCACAAGGGTACTGACTCTACAGTCATCACAGCTTCATCCAGACGGTCAAGCTGTACCTCCATAGGTCTAGTACAATCGACGCCTGCACGTCGCAGCAGCACGACTTCCATCATCAATCCACAAGGCACACAAGCCCCCTCTACGTACCTGCTCAGCGATCAAGAAGCCTTTGCAGCAGCAAAGACGAAAGATAGCATCTGGTCACGCCATGGAGCCAAGGACGCTCAGCATGAAAGTCAATCAGACCTGCTCGTGAAGCGAGTGACGGCTTTGAAATCGTCTCTGCAGGCGATTCGTACGGAGTATCAATTATGGCAGGCAAGAGTTGAAACCAATAATGCAGACACTATAACTACGAAGATCGATAAACTGGCGGTACAATTCGACACCAGGAAGCTCACAGCCTTGGGGAGGCAAGCCCACACTGAGAGCGTGGCTTGCGCAAGATTGGCTGCTCAGTGGCTGATCGGCCGTACGAACCCTCAGAAGCAGAACTGGTACGCGAAGATAGGCCGCGTGCAGTCGGATTATCCCATATTGAAAGATGACGTAGAGGTCCTCCTCAAGGAGATACAGACTCATACAGCAGCGCGAGCTGCTCAACAAACAGGCCTAAAGCTGTTGAAGCCTGTGGTTGACCTGAAGGCATCTCTGCAAGCTATTCGAGAGGAGTATCAACTATGGCAAGTGACGGCTGTGCCAGACGAGGCCGACCCTCGGGTCAAGAAGATCGAGAAGCTGGCTATGCGGTTCGACATGAGCAAACTCGTAGCCATACACAAGCAAGGCAATGCCGAAAGTGCGGGGAAATCAGGTCGTGTACAAGCTGAGTATGCCAGCTTGAAGAAAGATACAGAGGTTTTGCTGAAGGAGATGCAGACATATGCCATGGCGAGGCTAGTAAAGCAAACCGAATTAGAGAGGGTAAGCATTCTACCACCATTCCCGCTCCCAACCGCAAATATCCGCTGATCGAGCTACCTGACCGACATGACAGCAAGAGCGACTGGAGCATATTAGGAAGAACATGCCACGGCCAGCCTTTCTGCCAGGGAAACCCAAATATAAGGCGCGCGACGGTAGCAGCAAGTACAAGCGACTGACTCACGAGCAGCTCTATGAACGTTTGGCATCCGATGACAAGCGTATCTACGTCAAAGGCGGCCTGTTCTACTTGTATACATCTCCTACAGCAGATCCAAATGACAACAGACTGGATTCAGATTCGCCCTGGCATGTTCGGATGGTGAAAGCCGGTACCACTATACAGATCAAGCAGGGTGATTCTGGCTATACCCTGGATCTTTTGCGTAACGGTCAATGGTGTGTGCGTTACATCGAAGTCTACGACCACCAAGATCCGGGCTGGCTGGCTGAGGTCGTCCCTATCCAATCGCTGCACTACGATAACATCATCCCCAAACCTCCCCGCTGCGGTCCATATACAGATGAAGCGTATTATCGGAGAAGATGGTCCGCAACAATGAACGAAGCACCTCCCGAATGGGCGGATAACGACGAGAACAATGAAGAGCCCCCGCCTGCTTATACTCCTGAATATACGGAAGGTCTGTATAAGAAACTTTTCGACCGCGCCAAGCGGGCACGCCTTGTGAAGTTAGGACGGCTGTGCCACCTTGAGGACGTGGTATATCCAGCACGACGCAAAGCTGCTGTAAGAAGAGTGGAGCGCATCCGCTGTAGGAAGCTAGGACGGCTTGCTCATATTGCTGATTTGGTCGACCCAGTGGTAAAACAAGACAAGATTGACCGGGAGGAGCATCAAAAGCTACAGGAGCAGTATGAGCAACTCGAGATAGAGGAATATTGGAAAAAGAAGGCTGAGAGGAAAGCTGCAAGAGAGCGCAGAACATCACAGCAATCAGGCCGAACGTAGCCTATCGGGCGTCTGGGATCCTGCAGATCCCGCGAAACCGGACGCAAAGCAATGCCGCCTCAAGACGCTTTAACAAGCATCGGCGTATCACACAGCCACATTGAAGCAGTGTGACTGAAACATGTCAAGATTACCTTGAGACGCTGCATCGCTGGCCATGCGAGGCGATTGGCGGCAAACCGCTAAGATAGATAGGCTGGTTCCGGCGCATATACTGTAATACAAGTACCGAGCCAAGCCAGAATAGAATTCAGATGCTTTTTTGCCAGTAAACAGGGGCGTGTCGCGTGCCAAAACGCAGGATTTCCAAGCTGCTAGCCGACGATGTGAATACTTGTATGAAAGTAGAGTAGCTCACTCTTATCTTATCTCAGCTGATCTGTGTATTTGTCATGATTTGGAATCCTCCACTCGACATGGACAGAGCGGCTCGATCGACGTTGAACAGACAAACATGGTGTTGCGTAGGTGTGTCGTATTTGCTCGACGGCCCCGGACGAGCGGCGGGGCGGCCTTTTGGGAAAAGCTCTCTCTGCGGTGCTGCATGGGATCGCTTGGGATTGCCCTCTCTCTCATCGCGACCCAGTTATTGTTACGGCGGGCCTTTTTGGCTTCCAAATCATCCAAGAATCAGAGCGACATCGACGGCGATTGTCGCTAGAGTTTGAGGCCGTGTTGCGAAGCTGCCATCTCCGGCTACCTTCTGGATCAGGTGACAGCCTTTTGAGCTGGGCCTGTCCGAAGTCGCTGCAAGAACATACTATACTCTGGACATCAACATACCTGCTCGCAGATGAGCTTGCAGTGTTTCGCGTTTAGATTGTGACAAGGCAAGAAACAGCCAGATGATGGACGGATCAAAGGCCTATCCCACTACGCCGGTCCTCAAGCTCGATGTCGACAAGATAGCAGCTATCAGCACAGGAGGGCCTCAGGGCTTATCCTACATGTGGACAGGTAAGGCAATCACCGCCGTAGTCTCCATTCGACCGCTTGCGCTAACTTCCCGGGTATATCTGGTCAGTCTTCAGCAAGTGCAGAGAGAGCATAGCAGACGGTCAACGACTAGAGAATCTGAGCTGGCGACTGTGGTATGAAGACCTTCGTGTCGGCGCTGGGTGCGTCGTGCACATGTCGCGCAAACCCCTGTTCCAGCGAGCTGACGATCTCTCGGTGATCTCTATACGTTCTTTGGACAACAGGAGACGATCACCAGCCGTCAGCGAAAGCGACAGTGAGACCGAAACCGCAGATGGAAGCGCTCTCAGCGACCTCAGCGACGTTGAAGAAGTCGACGAAGAACCGGCTGCTCAGCTATCACCTTCGCATCAGGCTCGCACAGCTCCAGAAATGCCGAATACTACCACAAACGTTCAAGATGCTGAAGATGTCGCAATCGGAACGCCATCTGGGTGGTCAGACATCGTTGCTCAACGCGATCGACCATCGTCCAACACCTTCTCGAGCCAATCTCAAGATGCGGCGCGGATGTCTCGGAGCAGTGCACAAGATGAGATGCAGAGTACAGGAAGCGAATCTCATCTCATGCGGCCGAAAGCCGTCGCGGCCTTAGGTGGATCCCCTCATAGATTCCCCCCAAACCAAAGGAGGTCCTCGGCACCGGCACCCAACGACCGCACAGCCTTCACTACCACTTCATCTTCATCTCAATATTCAGTCAATGGCAATGACAAGCCGACCTCCGCATCTGCAAACAAGCGTCAGCATCGTGCTTCGACCTGCACTACAGACGCAAAGTATGGCTGTCGCATTCGCACCCACTCTTCTCTTACTCCCATCTCCCTCAAGTCCATCATAGCAGAAGTCTTGCCTATAGACTTCAAGTCAGCGCCTTCTCCTACCACAAGCTGCATAGCAAAAGCCTTCTCTTCAACCAACATCGCTCGCAAGCTGCCATCGACATCTGCAACTACGCAGTCCGCAAGACTATCTCCCGAGATCACAACTTCCCCTACCTTGCCGATATCACCCAGACTTACAGCCATCACGGAGTCATCACAATCGACACCTCGGGCAGCTGCCGTTCCCCCGAGGAACCCTCTTGACACTTACCTTGTATCTCCACTCGTACCTCCATCGTCAACATCACCTCTGGCATCAAGCAGTATGCAAGGGCAGTCAGCCCCGCCGGAAGCTGCAGAGGCCGCTCCCTCCGCTCCTCCAGCGAGACCTATCACATCTCCTACGCAAAGCATCTTGAAACGACCTTCTTCAGCTCTATCTACCAACTCCTCGAACAAAGTCCCTTCCATCAAGTCCGAAAGGTCTTTCATCTCTTCTTCCACTTCGGCAGCGAGGTCAGATCTTGCTGTAGACCCCGTCTTCTCGCCCAATACACGGACGAGTGCGCTTGCTGTCAAGGAACCTCCGAATACTGCTTCAGCACCTCAGACTATCGTATCTCCTCCTTCTGCATCGACAATAGCTCTACCGCACAGCGAAGGTGGCGAAAAGCCTGCAGCTTCGCAACCTCCGCGAACTGCTTCCTCGTCTAAGATCAACAAAACCAGCTTGAACAGGGTAGCTTCGTCGAGCCGCTTACAGCAACGCTTAGGTGTACCGCGAACTCAGAGCGCTAAGTCAGTCAGGATCTTGGAGAGCCCGACAAACGAGGATGGGCCGTCGTCTAGCTCATCAGCAGGGTCTGCATTCAGCAATACTGCTGCGAAGGATGACGCTGGTACAGCCAAGAAGGGTGGTCTGAAGAAGAAGGGCGGATCGAGCAGCCGCTTGGCGACCAAGGTGTTCAGGACATCTAGCAGCTCAAAGCTGTCGAAGCACCATAGGACTCATAGTAGCGGCTCTTTAGCCAACCGATCAACCGCATCTAAAGAAGCGCTGCCTGCGGAGATCATTCGTGAAGATGCTCATCAAGAGGATCAAATGCCGGATGTCAAGTCGATAGACTACGCGGAAGCAAGCAGTACTGCTTCCACTAAACCGCTCGATATCGGACGCTCAGCCTCCGCGGCTTCCATACAGACTTCCAGCCATGGCGGTAGCAGACCCATCGCAGCGCAGTCGCAGCAGCAAGAGACGGTTCCCATCACGGCAGCTTCGATGCAAGCTGCAGCCAATGCTGTGCCTCAGCCTCCTCCTTCATCTCCAGCTTCACCTGTAGTGCAGATACCGGCCTCGGTCGTTCTTCCACGCCAGCCATATCCCTCGCCTTCCGATGCCAGATACGGCAGACTATCTTCTACGCGCAGGCCCGTTTCTCCACCTTCTATCACCGAAGATCCTAACGGAGAGTCATCATCGGCTCAGGCCAAGGAGCCTGTTGCTGGACCAAGTCGAGCGGTTCAGGCATCGACTCGCGCGACACCTATTGAGCCTCCTTCTGTCACTGTACTGGGGAAGGACCCTTCGCCTCCTGCTCGTGTAGCGCCGGTAGCTCAGCAGAGGAAGAAGAACAACATGTTCTTCCTCTCTAGTCCGACCACCGACTCGGACGATGAAAGCTTCGGACGATCTCAAGACCGTAACAGAAGAGTCAATAAACCGTCACCTATGTCGCCTACGGTCGCACCAACAGAGAAGGCAGAAGGCGTATCTAGACAGCAACGGCCCGAACAGACCCAAGCTGCTCAACCGAAGATCGTGGAGCCTCCTGAGCACAGTGATGAGGACGATGATGAAGATGACGAGTCTGACTGGTCAAGCGATATCAGCGAGTCCTCCGAAGACCCGAAGCTTGCAGCGGTCAAGCGAGAGGACGAAAGACAGCGTGACCTATTCGCGAAACGCGTACCTTCGCAGATCAATGTCAGCGGCGGTCTGCTAAGTCAAATGCTTCATCCGGAAGATTATCCTCGAGGTCATGCCAATCTGCCCGCACATCTTCGCAACAATAAATCAGCAGTCGAGTTAGCTCGTGCTAGACCTTCGGGTCAGCTGCAAGGTCTAGACAAGCAAAGTGCAACCAATTCGGAACTCACAGTCACTGGCATGCATGCCTCCAAGTCAACAGCGGTGCTGTCAGCTATGAACAGGCCTAATCTGAAGCCTACTGCTTCAGGGAATCAGCTTTCTAGGCTGAGATTGGGCGGCAAGCCTAGCGGTGTAGAGCTCGAAAGCAGTGATGAGGAAGATGACGAGAACGATGAGGGTGGGAAAGGGGAGTTTACGCCTAGTCAACGCGTCAAACTGGCCAGCTTGATGCATAAGCGTGCTCCAAACAATGTCAAGAAAGCAGCTGCATCGTCTACAAGCGTCGTTGAGGACAGCGTACAGTTTCAGCCAGCTCCACTGGCTGCCTTCTCGCCTCGGACGACAAGGAGGAACATGCTGGCTACAGAGTTGACAGAGTCGCTGCGCATCAACATGATACTGGAAAGGCAGAGTCGACAACGATTAATGGGATCGGGTGCGAATGGCAATGCTGTTGCTGCCGCCAGCAATCAGCTTCTCAGCAAGCAAGGGCAACCGGGATCGGAGCCTTCGCAAAGACCTCAAGTGCTACGCGGCTCTTCGAGGTTCAATGAGCAAAGCGTTCCGCAACACGCTGCTAGGCCATCTATAGGCGGTCAACGATCCCATAGCGACCCGCCTACACAGCAACCACCGCAACAGGAGTACTACTCTCCCGGCTTTCATCATGTGTAAGCCCAGTTTGTCGTCTGTCTGAATTCCAAGAGGCTGAACTATAGCTACCTTCAGCGGCTGGTAACCACCGATCTATACTATAACAAACAATGCAAATCTTGCCGTCATCTCAATACCTTGACAGGCTTGGCAAGCATACTCGATGAAAACACACATAACGTTCATCAACATGCAGAAGTTTCTATCCCCTCAAGGTGTATGTACAATAAAAAAACGCAGAAGCGCAAAAGCAAACACGCAAGATATGACAAGTCTTTACGGGGTGAAAGGTTGGGGAAGTAGGAATTGTTCCATGTAGCAGAGATCGAGATTGGATGGGGCAGACAATACCGGTGCAGGCCACCTCTTTCATCGGAAGACGGAGCTTAGGGAGTACTCGCAGCCACGTCCTAAGTCGTTCAGTGTGTAACTTCGAACATTCACGTAGGTCTGTCGTCGATCTTTGTAGTATCCATCTTATCCTGTACCATCATGGAGAAGTTCAAGCTAATAGGGTATCAAGAGGGAAATGCAGTGCATGCAAATCGTTGTGATTGATGCAATAGGAAAGTAATGGACTCTACAACAAGATCCTTCAACGTTTCTTTGGCGCTTCTCTTCTGCTTCCTTCCACGGCTCTAATCAAGCTTTGCAGTCACGACCCTCGCGCTACACGCTATGAACGTACATATGGGTATCGCAGAGATATCCTGCAGATGCGCTGCCTCGAATATCAAAGGCTATCGGTTCTCGAAGTCGACTGTCTCGCCAACGCAAGCTGCTTGCAGCAGGATAAAGGCAGCAATAGCGCACAAGAATCAAGATTGCTAATTCTACCCGTTGCACGATGCTCCCATGCTGACATTCCTGCTGAAAGAGCGATTCTTGTACCGACCAGCTCGCATACTCGAGCTTGGACTGGAAGATCCGCGAGAATGCAAGCTAGCGCTGGCGATGCTCTCAAGCTCGCTCGCACGCACACCGTTCCCTTCCCTTTTGCGATGATCTACCACCCAACAGCTTAAAAGCTGAGCCTCCTAGAGCCGTGCAGTCGACCCGCCAAACCAGCATCGCAAGTCTCTGCGGCTACGATCAACTCGGCTCTCTGCCTATTCAGACTGCTCGCATTCTCGTCACACTATGCAGCACGTTACTCGGCACCGTCTATGGTCGCGAATGTCAACGGAGGACGAGGCAGCTTTCCCTACTATGACCATCAAAGTGCGCTCGAAAGCAATGAAGCTTTCTGAGGACGACAGCGACGATGAAGACGAAGACTCGGTGGATGCTGGCAGCAAGTCTTCCTCTCGTGCTGCTAAAGCGACTACCACCCGTCGGCGTAAGGTCAACTCGACTACACGTATCTCATCCTCCTTCCTATACGCAAGTGCTGGTCCTCCTATCGCAGCAAGCGCCGTCGGCTCCACCCTTCTAGTGGAAGAGGCAGCCCAAACATCTTCAGCTACACCGATAGCAGAAGCCAGTGGCTCGACGATGTCCAAGGGCGCTGTAATGGGTATCATAGCTGGCGTTGCCGCCCTTGTGCTGGCCCTGCTACTCTCTGGGGTAATCATCTGGTACCGGAGGAAGCGCCGACAGGGTTCGCGTGGTGAAGCGAAGGTAATGAACGATGCAGGAGATATTTTCGGTGACGATATTGGATCCAGAAAGCTCCAAGGAGGCAAAGGTTCTCGTCACTCTACCACTAGCAAGAATGAGAACCCATTCTCCATCGGCGAAAAGGACGCCATGTCGACCACATCTTCCATCGTTTCGCTTAACAAGCTAGAGAAGAGCGCCCAATTGGATGCAGAGAAAACCGACCCCGCAGCTATTCGCACGCCAGTCATACCAAGCTCCTTCCCGTCGGACGACTTAAACAAAGTCCAGCTTACCCCGTCTCATCCAAACTATATACCTGCTCGCCCACCTCGCCCTCATCAGCAAAATTTGTTCGACTCGTCGCCGGTCAAGTCATTTCAGCACAATCTGCCCAATATGACGCCTAAGCATGCAAGCAAGGCGTCTGAAGCTGGCATGAGCACTTATCAGCGCAATCTCGTGGCTTTGACCTCATCTATGGCTTTCGACAGTCCGCCTGTGCTGCAAAGCACCTTCCGACCTATCCCTCGACCCGAAGATTCGCCATTCGCAGACATGCATGCCGTCAACCCAATCACTCGCAAGCCGTCCCTAGCTAGAAACATGAAGAAAGATACTATAGTCGTGCGTCAGAATACAGACTGCACAAAAGGGAAGTAGAGCTGATTAAACTTGTTCATCAGGGATTTGCCGAGAGCTACGGGGATCTGTACAGTCAGAGCGAACCCGTTCCAGTACAGCCGCTATATATACGGTCTACACAAACGGATAATGCGCGCCCGCTTGGCCTGGCGATAGATGCTGTACAAGATGATCACATCAAGGCAAGCCCTCTCAAGTCAGTGTCACCTGACCGATAGTAATGTTTATTAGATTAGCTAACATACTCAATATTCAGGTTGGACAACAAGTACGGCATATCCCGAACACCTGAACTTCCTCCTACTCTTGAACTCGGAATGCCAGCTCGGTCTATATCCGCGAGCATGCAAGATCTCGAGAGTGCGCTGGAGGCTTTCGATTACGACGGCCGTGCACCAGCATCGAAGGCCGACTCTAACTTAAACCCAGCTTCAACTGCTGCTCACAAGACAGAAGTAGTCGCGCACTCATTACTGCCAGTCTTGGGGAATCGCGCACCCAACCGTGCCCTACACATACCAGATGTTCCGAAACGAGATGAAGGGAAATCGGGAGCTCGCTCGAGTTATAGGATAACCCGTCCCGGAGCAGGTGTTGGAGTGGGTTCCGCCCTCGTCAGCAATGTCATGAGCATTCACTCGACTGTTGGAGACATAGGCGACATGACGAACCTTCAGCCAAAGCTTACGGCTTCCTCTACAAGTCCCAACCTTTCCACTCTCGCCTCCGTTAATGCGTACCTGGCCGAGTCTAGAAGGGCCGGTCTGCCCAAGTCCACCAGCTCACCATCACTCTCAGACAAGAGGAAGAGCACAATACAGTCAACAAGGAAGAGCAACAGATTTTCGATCAGCGATGAAAGTCTGGATAAATCGCGAAGAGCTAGCATTCTCACAACCACTACTACGAATGCCGACGTCGAGACACTGAATGGCACGTCGGAGCATCCCTTCTCTCTCGAAGAGGATGCGAGACTTGCGAGAGCGATCTCGCTCAACCGCATCAACAGAGACGCGTCACCCAACAAGCAGCGACAGAGAGCATCTTCCGTCAGTCAAGTGCAGGGCGGAGGACGCTCACTGCGATCAAGAACCTCGACAGCATACGGTGGCCAGCTGCCTCCTACACCACAGCCAGACTTTATGCACGATAGGCGCTCGCGAACGATGACGACAGATAGCGAGGCCGTATTTGCTCTGGGAGCTACTATGTTGGCAGCTTTCCCAGACACTCCTCCCAGCTTTCCTTCGTACCTTCGCTCGCCAGATCTCCGAGTTCTACCGCCTAGTCCAAGCCTACATTCCAGCGCTTCGACCGACTTTAACGCAAGGCAAGAAGGGGGCCTTATGTCCGCCTCACAATTGGCGGAGAAAGGCTTCATACCACTCTCGCAGATGTCCTTGCAGGGCAACAAGCACGATAAGCGTAAGTCTGCCGTCAGCGCAAATCGATGTACGATAGCTAAGTTTCATTGAGGTTCCTCAGACTATCGTTCACCTATAGATTCTATCGTAGGTGTCTTCGAGTACGATGATAATCGACAAGGCAGCTTACATGGTCAGAAGCGCTAGGCCACTTTGACTACGGTTTCATTAGTATATTGCATTGATAGATCTGCATCACCTTTGTAAGGATTAGACTAGTCTGCTTAGGAACCTTTCTCATCCCTAATCGTTTTCTGAACCGTACTACTCCGTCAAATAATCGCCTGCGCTGAAGCTTGCTGGGTACGATTGCCAACCCAAGAGAGACATTGGACTTGCTCACCAAGCTTTGCGAACAGACTCAAGCTGCGTTGATGCGACGCCTCTGGCTTCGTGGATTCGCTACTTCTCCTGCAATTCGCAAAGATGTAGCGGCAAAAGCAAGCCTGGGAACGGCATTCAGGGCTAGAATCAAGGAGTTCTTACGCGCAGAACAGCCCGCCGAAGCCCTCCAAGTCTTCAAGGAAAATCTCCAAAAGGCCGACCCACTTGCGCTTACAGAATGCGTCAGACTTTTCGGCGACAAGATCACGCAGGCCAAGGGCCCATACATGCTGCAAGCGTTGAGATTGCTGCTCGAGACTGGCTATAGCTTCCCCTACAAATCATTCACGAGACTCGTAAAAACCGTGCCCATCTCGACCGGACATCTTGAAAATATAGGACAAGATGCGAGGACTCCCTTGATAAGAGACGAGGCTGCGCTCATATCCGTCATGCAACTGTATGCGACCGCCGGCAACTTGCAGGCAGTCGAGGCCCTCTTCGAACGGTTTCGAGAGGCTTTGGAAAAGGATGGACGCCATATTCAGCCTAGTACGCGCGCATGGGAGATAATGATAGCAGCTGCTGGAGCTACAGGAGACATCACCGCAGCGCAAAGATGGTTTGATGCCTGGCGGCGAAGCCCAGCTCATCCGTACGGGCATATGGAAGCATTGCAAGAACGTATCAAGGCGTATAAAAAGACCAATGCGCTCAAACGGAAGGCTCGCAAGATTGGTACTCTCTTCAACCCTGAATCTGTGCCGCTCATCTCTACCGGACCCTCACTCGACTTTATTAGGGCTGCGCATCTTGTACGACCTTGCGAGACGCCAGAGCCAGGGCCATATATCGCACTTCTCAAAGCATACGCCGAGAATACTCGCCTTGGAGACAAGACAGCTATTGCCTTCATTCGATTCATGGCCGCAGAGCGGATAACTACCAATGTCCGCCTTGTGAATGGCTTGATGCACTATGAACTCAGTCGCGGAGAGTCATCCATGACTGCATCCGTGCTCGGGCTGTACGAAAGTCTACATCGCAAATCTGCGGAGCCGCAGGATGCATCGGCAACCGATCCATTGGAGAACATGCGACCCGACTCGACTACTTTTCTATACGCCTTTCGCGCATATCGGGAGAGAAAGCAACGAAAGCCGCGGGACAAAGCCCCTCTGCCTACGCAACTGGCACGCCTTGGAAGCATCCCCACACCATCAGACGATTTATTGATCAATCCAAGGCGTCTTCTATTCGATTTCCTTTCTTCTCTCTCGGTGAATGTCCAGCCGTGCACTCAACACCTCAATGATGCTCTGAAAGCGTTTGTCGACATGCGAGACTTTGCCGGGGCCACAATCGTCCTCCAACTTTATGCGCCATTGAGCGTCGAACCATGCTCGAGGACACATGCTGTCGTAGTGCACGGCGTGCTGCGTGCTGCAGACTTCGGAGAAGCTTTTGGCACGCCCTCGGCTAGATCTTGGCTCAATTCCGAACGAGTCGCATCCCTGCTGCAGCGGATTGGCAACTTGAACGAGCTAGCAGGATACACGCTGTTCGGCCAAGCTTCGCCAAATGTCGATGTGCAGGTCATGGAAATTAAAGCAACGGAAGGGCCAGAATCTTCGTATACCATCACACACCGGAAGTCTGAGAAAGAGTCGCCGGCTTTCTGGAATGGACGCTTGGAACCACGTACGGAGGAGGAATTGAGGGAAGTACGCGGATATGAGTACGGGAGCACGGGCTACCTGGTCAGCTTGCTCGAACAAGCAGGCGCAAGCGACTGCTCTGCCAGGAGTTGGGCATCAGGGTTGCGCGAGGCTTTTCAGGACACAGTCCCTCCAGCGCTTCAGCACGCGGTCAGCTTATCGGGAGTCTCTACCCGAACCACCGACATGCCTGATCCGTGAGGATATCAAGTCGCAATCGATCAGCATATGTTCATAGTCCATCACCACTCGTTTCATACCCTACGCAAAGCACTTTTGTAATATAGCCATATCTCGTTTACACTGCACTCAGCTTCTTCTTCGGTCCGACTTTCTTGATACATTCTGAACACGATGAGGCGGTGACAGAAGCCTACTGTAGATACTGGGGGAAATGCCTCCATCTGCGCGAGCCCGGCGAGCTGGGAACGGTCAAGAAGCCAGCGAAACCTGGCGTGACCTCGCGAATGGTCAACAATCACCAAGCTCGCTACCTTCGCCGGCATCAGCATCAGCTACGACTGGCTTCTCACCATCTCGTCTGCTCCCGCGATACTCTTCTGGCTATCTGCAGCGAGTCTTGCGCCGGCATCCATACTTGCGAGCTTTGGCGGGCAGCTCAACCGTCTTCGTTCTCTTCTGGCTTCTCCTTCTTGCATTGGGCACACTGGATCCAAGTCTGCATGTCGGGCCTCACATCGATTCGCGGACTTTCCAGGTCCTACCGAACGGAGATCCTAGAAGAAGGCAAGAGCCAGAGTACACGAAACCGCCAAACTATTGGCAATTCATAGCAAATTGGAATGAGCCATCTTATGATCTGTTGGCGAATGCTCCGCCGTCCAAGAGAACATGCGATAAGACCGGACCTCTGATCTTGTAAGGGCCGCTTGATAGTGATACAGAGCTGCGTTGACGCAGTCTCCTCTATAGCATCGGTATCTTTACGCATGCTGGAGCAGTTGGGCGCCGGCAAATACTTCGCAGGATATTTGAGCCAGATCTACACCCAGAAGGCTACCGGATAGACTACAAATTCATCCTTGGCCGGCCGCCGGACGATGACTGGCGATACTTGGTGGAAAGTGAACAGTACGTCACTCTTCAATGGTGCTCGCATACCTATCCGCTAATCAAGAGTGCAGCGCATCCTACAAGGATATAGCGATTTTGGAGGATGTCACAAAAGACAACATCGATGAGGGGAAGACTGTCGACTACTTCAAATGGCTTGTGAAGTCCTTGCCGAACCCCAAACCACAGTTTGGTAAGCCAACATCAAGCTGAGAGCGCGGTATCCGTGCTAATGCCTTACAGTCCTGAAAATGGATGATGATACGTTCCTGGTCATGCCAAATGTCATCAACAATCTTTCAAGCTTGGACTGCTCGAACTCTATCTATTGGGGCACTACTCAAGGTGCAAACGAAGGTGCGCGGCGTCCGGACGCTTGGCTGAACATATCGGCTGATGGACAATACAGGCATGTTCGGCAAATATATGCGTGGTCTCTGTTATGGAGTCTCATGGCCGCTTGCATCCTGGATTGGCTCCTCCAATGTTACCTCGGAGTGGTCAGTCGGCATCGAAGACGCTCGAATGGGCCGCATCATACAGATGTTGGATCCGAAAAGCGAGCCTGTTCAGTGGGTAGACCATGGCTGGAAGATGGGCGATTGGAACCAGCTCCAAATCGACGAGAATATAATCGCATTTCACTGGCTGAAAATGGATCATTGGGTGCCCATGGTCAAGCGTAAAATGTAGGTCTCGCAATCGAAGCGGAGCTCTTCTTGTTTTGAGCTGATCCTCTAGGGATAGCCTAAAGGCCTTTGCAGATGCAGGGCGGCCGTATCGGTGGGATTGGGCAAAGCACCCTCTTCCGAAAGCGATCTCTGCTATCAATCGCGAGCAAGACAAGACACATGCGTAGCACTTATACCAGTTTGCAGAGTAGTAGTAGTTCGAATATTGTATATTCCATCGTTGATGTTTGTTTGTGGCGTAGAGACCAGCTCCACTATCATCTCAGTGTCAATGATAAGTATGTACAAATGTGTTGATGCTAATGCCCACCATCTGCTAAATAGGTTCAACAACAAATAGGAAAATGCGTCAAGTTCTATCCCAACCCTGCCACCGCTAAGAACGCCCGAGCAACAGTACACTCGTCCTCATCTTCGTCTTCTGGCCGACCTTCTGACGCTGCTAAGTAGGACCTGAGCACCTTTCGCATAAGTTTGGTATGTCGGCTTTTGTTCGCGATGCCGCTGCTGTCGGCCAGTGTTGATATCGCCCTGAAGACACTGTCCATAGATGCTGCTTCCTCTGCATGCTGCACACCAGCTGATGCAGGTGCATCGCCCACGCAGAGCCTTTGCACCAGTCTATCGAAAGTTGCTAGCCCCATAGCTTTTGTGCTATTGACAGCACTGATGGGTAGAGCACGGCACATCCTGGGCAGAAAGACTTCCAGTAAGACCTGAGACGCATTCGCCTGTGGATTATCCTGTTGTGATGATGGCCAGCTTGGGAAAGAGGATTCGCGTATTCCGAAAGCGATGGCTAATCTAGGCAGCGTGAGAATGACTCTCGGATCGTAGGCTTCGATCTCCTCGACTGTATACAAGCCTTCTCGCAGGGCTCGCTGCAGTGTGTGATCGAACAGCTCTTGCGATGACAGGAGCGCAATGTTTGTGTTGCTGACAGCTTCTCCCAGGTGACCGGTCACCACAGCCTTGTCTGTCTGCTTGCCGTATAGAGTGCTCGCCTTCTGCAGCCGAGCAGTTCGCCTGTCGATACGATGTTTGCGACGTTCCCGGCGAGCAGCATGGTGGTAATTGCGTCTATAGGTAAGCTTTGCTCAGTATCTCCGAGACAGTCGACTAGCGTGAGATTGATCTGCTCACAGCTCGCTAGCAAAGCCTCGATAAGCGCTCATAAAGGCTTGCATTCGTTCCATTACTGTACCTTCGGAAGATCCTGACTCTCCTCCGGTTGCGAATACGTCGTATGTAGCCGGAGTATCCAGCTTGCTACCGAATGATTGAACGAGGATGTGTGCGTGAGACATACCCGAATCTGGCAGTCCGCAAGGAAGGGGACGTTCTCGTTCCAATACGTCTGCGAAAGCCGACAGTAAAGCCTCTGCTGTCTGCTTGAGAAGCATGAAGCTGGAACTAGCGCTACCTGTAGCAGGAAACTCCAGACCAGAGACAATCGCTTGAGCCAAGAACAATACAGGCCTGCAGAAAGAGGGTGAGCAAGCTTTCTTCAGAGTCATTGAAGCCCGCCTTACTCCCTGGGGCCATACGCGACACTGTGCGGGACTTCGGAGTACTCGTATAAACATTGTAGTGCATTGAGAGTCTCCCTCTGAGCCTGCCTAACCTGCTCGACTAGATTGTTCACCCCAATCTGGGCCGCTTCTAGCTGGTCTACCATGAGTGCAGGGCTGTACTCCCGCGAGGAGGGCGAGCTGAAGATCCGAGGTAGTGTAGGAGAAGGTGATAATATAGCATGAAGGGTGGAGGACCAGGAGCGAAAGTTGGAGGGCGAATCCGGGGTACCAGGAGAAGGGAGATGGGGAGAGTCACGCCGCGAGGGGGAAGGAGAGGCACGACCCAAAGTACGAAAGAGCCTTGAACGTGTCGGCGTAGTATTGGTGGTCGGAGAGAGGTGTGAAGATGTAGGGAGCTCGGTGTTATCAAGATGGGATGGCGTGTTCGCATTGATACCATCTTGAGCAAACCCTTCAGCTACTACACCTCCTGATGTAGGTGCCTCTAGTGCCAGCTGTCGCCTTCGAAGGTTCGCTAATGCCTTGTCCAATTTCTTGATAGAACGGTGCAATTCTAGCTGTGCTCGATCGGTCCGGCCCGTAACATGATTCAGAGGAGACCCCTCTAGCCCAGGAATGCTAACAGGGCCGAAAAGACCGCTCAGGCGTTGCGGTGAAGCTACGCTTGCAGGAATATCTCGATCGGCCTGATTTGCTGCAAGAGTTGGGAGAGTTTCTCCCGCTGACGAGATCCTACGCCGTTCACGCTGTGGTGATGCAGCAGAGGAGCTTGCGAACGGCGGAAGTAAGGGAATAGGCAAGCTTGTGCTGCCTTCGATCGCTGAACCCAGGGAGGAGGCATCCGAGGTCTTGCGTGTTTCGCGAAGTGAAGGAGGTACTAATGTCACATTCTCTTCCAATCCCGATGACGACGCATCGGTACCCTCGTCCGCAGGATCAGGCAGGTGTGGTGATCGGTTAGCGACTCCACCTCTTCGAGCCTTCTTAGGAGATAGCCAAGCTCCGAAGCTCTTGGTAGCCTGCGTCCTCGACGAATCGGCTTTGCTGCTTGTGATTGGGGACGTGCCAGAATCTTGAGACTTCCATTTCGAAGCGCGAGGTGACCTATCGCTTCTGGCTGCGCTTGGGCTTGTTTGCGCGTCTACGCATGTGTCGTAAGAGCTCCTCTGAGCTTGTGAACTGCCTTCTTGGCCGGGAAAAAGGCCAGGGGATGTCTTAGAAATGGGAAAACACGTCGAGTTCGCCGGAGTCGCAGGAGCAGAGGTCATGTTCGCAGGGCCATGAGAGCCTTCTCGTGATGCTCAAGTATCACCTTGAGGCTTCTGCTTGCGAGAATTGTTGAAGTGAGTTGCCAGAAGAATGACCCTGGGCTTTGTGTACTTCCGTAGGTTTTCCTTTCACCAAATTGACGTAAATCAGGTTACTTTCCTGCCATATGAATGAGCGACAATAACACGCAAACCACTGGCGCACAAGCTGGCGGCGTCGACGAAACACCATTTTATGACCATCACAAGATCGAACATGAGCCGCCCACGAACACTCTGAGGCCTCTGGAGGATTCTGTGCTGACAATCAGACTAATAAAGTGCCTCTTCTTCCGTTCCTTGTTCTCAATCTTCCTCGTTTGACTTACGCTTGCGACCAGGTCGTTCGAATATAGGACCATGAAGAATATGGTTCTGCCGCATGTCGATCTGACCTCGTGAGGCTCTTTACAGAGTCCTTGACTCTTGTGCTTATAGCGAAGCTGCAGAACCACCATCACGGGCTTGAAGGCAGAGGTTGAAGCAGGTGAGGCGTCTTGTTAGGCTCTGAGCAGACCTACTGACCCTTCATTTGCAGAGATCCAGAAGAATTCTGCGTACAAGGTCTACAGGGTCGCCAAGCTGGGCAAGCTGCTCCTTCACGTAAAGCTATCGAGCATGTATTGACTTGGCGGGACAACAGACACTCTCAAGCTATATACAAAGGCTCACGGAGCAAAGGTGGAGCCATCGATATGACGAATAGATTTAGCTTCGCTAACAAGCGCGTACAGACTACGAATCTGATCATCAACCTCGATAATGACGATTGGATTCTGGAGAACCGAGAAGCCACATTGGCTACGCTAGGCATCGGTATGCTACAGTATGGCAGCTGCCACTGCATACGCTGAACCAGATGGATCCGCAGAAAACGAGACGGAGATCAGCTTCTTCAACCGAGCGTTATACGAGGCCTTCAAGGCAAATCCCGAGCAGAAGTGGTAGTCCGAGCATTTGTTTATGTAGATACCCACTATCAGCGCACATCCGTAATCTCTATGGCCTGTCAACAGAGTTGGCATATATATCGCTTGTGATCCTGTCGCGCTACCTTTGTCTTCTGACAAGCATCCCTCCCTCATTCAGCTTGCACCTGATGATTATCTGCGACTACTGCGTATCATGAAGCGTCAACGCGTCCCGGGAGCCGATTCTCGTATCGAATTTGACGCGAGCAAGCTACCGCCTTTACCACGGCTGCCCGACAAGCATGCGCAGCGACCTTTCTTGCATCCTAGCTTCGCTGCATCTCAACTAGGCAAGAAGCATCCCGAGATCACGAAGAACCTGCGATCCGAAGTCGAGTTCCGGTCGTATGAGCCATACGAATTCATTGGCGACCGCATACTGTCGACTTTCGTGATTACCGCACTCAAGCTACTATACCCAAAGGCGACATGCGGTACTCTGCATGTGCGACCGCGTTCTGCCTGCGACTGAATTCGCGCTCACTCGGCTATGTTGTTCCTGCAGAGACTGAACCAACTCTTTACAACAAACGCCATGTTTGCGGCTTTTGGTTACGAATACGGCTTTGGAGACCGTATATTGATGGGCAATGGTACGATACCGCCGCAAAAGACGGTCGCCGATGCCTTTGAGGCCTACTTTGGCGTTCTATTCTATTCAGAGCTTGAGAGAACAGGTAAGTCGCTGCGAGCTTAGCTTTAATGATCCTTGACTTACTGTGCACGCGTCTGCCTAGCCCTTCTTGGCTTACCAGGTGCCCTCGGTTGCAATTTGACCAACACACTCTTCCCAGAAGATGCAAGCGCTGGTCCATCTATCTCGGCAAAAGCCGCAGGCAAGAAAAGGGCTCGAGAAGAATCAAAGGAGGAAGTATCCCAACCCTTCGCTTCGATCTTGCAATATGTGATTGATCTGCTGCAAAATGCATTCCCTACGCTTTCGGCCTGGATAAGTGCAAGAGAAGCGAGGCGCAGTCTTCTGCCAGAACAGCAATTAGCTTTACAGCGCTCCCGTAAAATCCGACCAAGTCGGCCATTCGCTCCCAATCCAATCGGTAAAGAGGCAATTCAAAGAAAGAGGAAAAAGGAGAGCTATCGCGAGAACAAGAGAGGAAGATTACTTGACTATGATCACTCGGGCGACGTGAGCTTGTATCGCCTTTGCAGCAGTACATGTCTTGCTGACATCCCGCTTTCGCAGCCGGCCGATGCAAACACGCAGCGCAATTGGACCGACACTCCAGGTGATAGCAGATCATGTCTCTTTGTACGAGCTCGCTGACGATGCAGTAACGAAACAGGACGCACCTACCGAACGCGATCCAATATTCCCAAGCAAGATGGAGCCAATGCGAACGGAAAGAGCAGTGCAAATGGTTGGCCTCATGGAAAAGAAATTGATATTGACGACGACGAAGATGATAGCGATAGCGATGATGATGATATCATCTTCATTGCTGTGAAAGGTCCGGCGACAGCCGAAAGCCAGGGTAAGTGCAACGCTTCGTTGACCCATGTCCATGCTGATACTTGCTGCAGCTGCCCTACGAACACCTATCCGAGTAATCGATCTGTCTGAAGATACAACCGATGAAGAGGAAGAGGAAGAAGCAGCCAACGATGAGGAGGAGGCAGACGAAGGCAGAGCTCGCAAGCGTGTCAAGTACGATTCGCGAAGTCCTACTCCTTACAAACCACGTACTAACAACCATGATGAGAATACCGATGCGAAAGCCAGTAGCTCGAAGCCTCCGGTCATACAAGAGAGTTCCGATGAAGAGGATGAGGAGGGCAGTAGCAGTAGCAGTGGGGAAGCAGAGAACATCTCGGCGACACTGATACAGAAGCCAGCACAAAGTAGTCAAAAGAATCAGGGTACAGAAAAACTCGCTTCCCAGGATCCAATCAAGCAGGACGTCTTCGGCAGGGGCACGACAGAACAGCCATTTGAGCTGTCCGATGACGATTCTGAGAGCTAGAGTGGTGCCGCATGATGTTGTATATCTGATGCATTGCAAAGCTATCTGTTCGATGAAATCCAACCGGTCGATTCTACCATCATGACATGGCCGACGTCTCGCGCAACAGCATCACGCCCTCTTCGACATCGTATGCCTCCTCTGTGTTCCCTATTCTGCCCAGCGGAACGGTAGCACTTCTGTCGGCCATCATCGAGCGAGTTCCGGAACAGCGCAGCGACTGGAAGCCCGTACTTTCGAGCTATCACGATGTCTTCAAGGAAATCGGCAAGGATGGCGAAGCTGATACAGAAGTCTATGGCCTGTTGCTGCGTTTGGGTATGGAAAGAGGCAGAGATTGGCGTTCGAAATGGGAGTCCGTAAAGAAGGCCCAGCAAGCAGGAAACGCGCAGCCAGATAACAAAGGACAACATCAGCAGATACAAGAATACAAGAAGTATAATCCACCGCAGACCTATGCTACACCGAAACCGAAAATGCAGGAAAAACAACAAGCACGATTAACGCGTGAAGCGCTCGAGCAATTGCAAAAGACAGCTTCGCCGTACAAGAAGATCCGAAATGCTCTGCCTATACAACGCGATGATGGTGCTGCAGACGATGCGAAGTTGCTGGCGCGACCTATGCCAGTCGTGCACTTCGCGGAGCCGGCACAGGCAGAAGATAGTCCTTACAAGCTCTCAAGCGATACGAAAGAGTTCATACATGCTCAAGCGCTACGCTTTGATAGGGTCGTAACACTGGGCAGGGTATTCGACGCATGGAGAGACAGGATGGCCATTCTTCAGCGGGTGGACAAGCACACAGCGCTCGCGCGTGATTCGCTACTCAAGAGACGCTGCTTGAGATTCTGGGCAGATCGCCTTGAAGGTCATCTTCAGCTGGAATCCTCAGCTGGAAAAGCCTATCAGTCCGGTCTCATCAGAAGATGCTTGAATAGCTGGAAAGCTAAAGCAGACAAGAAGCGCAAGAGAGAGCGAGAAGCACAAGTCGCGAGCGCTTACAAGCTTATTACGGAACGCAAGAACCGCTTGATTCTAGAGTTCGTGATCAAGAAATGGAGGCAGGCGTCTCTGGATTCACGATGCAATCGCTTCAGGCAGACTAGCCTACTCAAGCTGGGCTTGCGCAAATGGCTCGAGAAAGCAGCTACGCTTGCTGAAAGAGAGCAGGAGGCAGAGTATCTATATACGCATAGAGAAAATGCAAGATTGCAGGACATGCTGCTGATATGGAGGGAGAAAGCAAGCCTGCTAGCGAGGGAGGACGCGATGCAACGGCATAGAAACGGTCAGCTAGCCAGTGACGCGCTGCTTTTCTGGAAAGAACAAGCGTAGGTCGAGCAGCTTTGGGCTCTACCGATCCATTCCTGATTATAGAGCCTACACAGCGACGATAGTAGAGCAGCCGAAGTCTTCTATGTCCAGAAGAGTCTATCGCATGCTATATCGAAATGGCAGAGTCGTCTTCAGAAGGTTCGACTACTCGCAACCAGATCGGACGCTCTGGCTCGCGCGAAGGAAATCGATACACTCGATCACTTCTTCTCGATCTGGCGTATCAACGAGCATGGTCGCTTGTTCCAGCAAGCAAGACAGCGCAGACTTGGCAAGGCGGTCTTGCATAGGTGGAAAGACAGGAAGGAATATGTGACGGCGGGTCTGAACGGTATGTATCAAGTCGAGTGCCCGCAACAGGCTTTACTAATCAAATTATACAGTGCAAGCTGAAGCTTTCCGTCAAGCAAGCAATACGCGCTGCCTGACCACCGCCTTTGCTCGCTGGAAAACCTTCACTTCTACGCACTCTACAGCTCTTCGTATGTCGTCTTCTCTCAGCTCACGTCTCATTCAACAGAGGGTGTTCAAGAACTGGAAAGAAGCGCTAGCCGCCAGAAAGCTCGATGCCAGAAAAGCGAAAGTCGCACAGCAATTCTTCCTCCAACGAAGGGCGATAAGGACCTGGGCGACAGCAACGAGGATGAAGAAGGCGATGCAATGGGAGAAATCAAAAGAGATGAACATCATTGGGGACTTCTTCCATGGTGCGTGAGCTGACCGGCATACCTGCTTAGCATAGCTGATCAGTGGTCTCTTGCGCAGACTGGCTAGATCGTACAAGACAGAACAAAGCTCAAGCGATTATATTCCAAGGGGTGAAGGCCGCCATTGACCAGGTAAGCCTTTCCCGGATCTGTCTCAGTTAGCCGACTTACTGAGTGTCTGCACAGCGCATTATGACAAACGCTCTCAAGCACTGGACGGATCGCGTGATCTCCCAGCGTTCTCAGGAGATAGAAGCCGATGCTTCGCGCGGTCTTCACCTAGCGAAACTAGCTTTCTCGAAATGGCACACCAAGCTTCACACATACGCAGAAGACCAGAGCCTCGTAGAAAGCTTCAGAGACGTGAAAGAAGAAGAGTGCATCAAGCGATATTTCAGGAAATGGAGTTCAGCAGCTCGGAAGAAGAGGGTACTGCAAGAGCGGTATGAAGATTGGAAGAGAGAAAAGCGGGAGGCGATGCTGGAAGGATGCTTCTCACAATGGTATGACAAGATGCGAGAGAGCCAGCTTGTCGAAGAAGTGCGTGTTCGAGCATATCATACGAGACCAGATGACTTATTGCACGCTTACAGGAACATCAAGTCATCCGCTATCGTCAGCACCAACTGTTGAAGAGCTCGCTGGCTGGCTGGCAAGCGAGGACGCTTGTACGTGCAGTATTCCGGTCAGTAAGAGCCAGGCTTATCAAGCTGATTCACACACGTTCATAGACACTTCCAGCCATACGCTTCGATGCACATCGCTTGCGAAACACTTTCTTCGCACACTGGCGCTCCCGGCTTCCTGAAAAGGCAGACCTGAACCGAGCAGACAGCTTCAACCAAGGTCGCCTACTACGTAAGTATCCTCACGCCCATGAATTTAAGTAATTGCACGAAGCTGACGCACAGATCTGCAGGTATCACTTTCTCTGTCTGGGAAGAAGCTCGGCGAACGCGAGTTTCGCGAAGGGCTGCAAAGTCAGTTAACCCTGAGATCATTCTGTGCAGGTGAATAACATGCTGATCGCCGATGTAATACAGTCGCTTCCGAGCCTTTGCTTCTCCGAGCATCGCAAGACAGCTACCCTCTTCCGCCGGTCAAGCAGCTCGTGCTACTCCAGCTCTGCGAATGCAGGAAGCCTCGCCTAGCATCGCCAGTCCAATGATGTCGACTCCTGTGCGTCGAACACCGAGATCTGCAGACCAGGCTGGCGCAGGAACACGCCAACCGGAACTGCGTGCTTTGCAGTACGCAAATACAGGTAGAAGTCCAGTGACAGCCTCTAGCCTCCGTCGAGAGTTGCAACTGCCATCGCATCATTCTTTGGGATCTCCTGCAGTAGGACGAGCTCCTGTTCGACACACTCCTGAGAATGTCGCTTTACCTCCGTCTTTGTCTTCTGGTTCTTCCGAAGCGCGTTCTCGCGATGCCGAGCGTCGCAGGTCAGATGAAGAGACAAATCGTCAGAGGAAGAAGAGTATCAAGAAGGAAGACTTCGAAGAGAGTGTGCTTCGAGAGATGAGGGAGAAACTGGCGCAAGCTGGGCTAGGAGAGGGCGTCAGAAGTAGGAATGGGGATGTAGGGACTCCGGGTAGTGGTAGTGGTAGAAGTAGAAGTAGGAGTGTGCACAGGCTGTGATTCGACTTGGCCCCAGATTATGCGGGGACCTCTAATTCCTGAAGCACGAGCAGTATGGACAGTCATTGCGCAGTGCAGCATCAATGTCGAAGCTCCTCATTGTGTTGTTGTATCACAACTTTCCAGGTCGATTTAGATCCTCATGCATAAATGATGTCTCTGATCACAAGGGAAATTGACGAAATGACAGAAGTCAAATAAGCTAGAGGAAGTAGAAGACTGCCTTTCTTTGCATAAGCTGTAGCGTATATATCATCAGTATATATCTACAGTGTCGATCTTCTACCATTTGCTGCTCATTCCTGCGACGACGCAGGCACACAAGCTCGAGGTCAGCTGAGCACCCAGCTCGTTGAGCGGGGACCCTTGGAGGTTAACAAAGTCTTTTACAGCTCCAACAACCACATTCAACACTTTCAAGACTTGTCTACAGCGCCTACAGACTCGAGCTTGAACACTTTGAAAGGAAAGGTTAACCATCAGCATCAGGTCAAGCATACAGAGCACCGGCATCCAACGACAAGGAGGGCAACGTACGTTAAGGACATTGAAGGTGAGTAGAAACATACATAATACTTTGATTGAAAAGCCTTGAATCCTGATGTTTACACCCTACCTTGTTTTGGGTACGCTCTTTGGCCAGCTGCCGACCACCGCGAACCCGCCAGCGACAACGACGACGAGAACGAGCACGAGCACAGCGACAGCGAGGCATCAGCAGAATCAGCGCGAGCATCAGCAGCCACGGCGGACAGCTTGAGCCACAGCCAGAGCGACGAGGGGGGAGACCAGGATCGTTCAGAGGAGGTCGACGACTTGATGTCGCAGATCAAGATGAGTGGGTGGAGTGTGTTACCTGCGATGGTCATTACTGAATCTACAATATTACCAGGCGGCCTAGATGATCCTTCAAAGGTAGTCAAAGTCGTAGCCTCAGACGGCAAGTCGGGAGACCAGCGCGAGTTCGCCTACACAAACTGCAAGGTCATAGGCAATGGCAGCTTCGGCGTCGTGTTTCAAGCAAAGCTAGTACAAGGTGCTGCACCAGGGACAGACGATCAGATTGCTATCAAGAAGGTCCTCCAGGACAAGCGCTTCAAGGTGCGGCCAGCCTGACCCCCGCGAACGAAGGGCAGAAAGCTGATAGAACAAGCTACGCAGAACCGAGAACTGCAGATTATGAGACTCGTAGCACATCCAAATGTCGTCAACCTACACGCATTCTTCTACTCGAACGGCGAGAAGGTGGGTTTGGGCAGCCAAAGGCCTAGGTCTGGCCAATCTCGATCTCCACAACATACATCACGCAGTCGCAGGCGCACAGACGCGCAGGAGGGAAAGAAGCAGTATACAAGCTCTATATGCACATCATATACCAACGACTGCATCTTCCTGTCTCAGCTGCCAACTTGGCCAAACAAAGCCAGCCAGCGACAGTGTCATCTCCGCGCAGACATTCACAAAAGACAAGGGCAAACACAAGAGCACATCGCTGACATGTTCTCTTCGTTATGTGTATGTCATTAGGCGAAGAAGGATGAAGTCTACCTCAATCTCGTCCTCGAGTTCGTTCCAGAAACAGTCTACCGTGCATCCCGCCATTATGCGAAGCTCAAGCAGACTATGCCTATGAGCTACATCAAGCTCTACATGTGCGTCATACATCCATTGCAGGCGCTTGTCCTTCATCTGAACTGATTTGTTGATTTGCTCCAGGTACCAACTCCTCCGCTCTCTCGCCTACATCCACTGTCTCGGCATCTGCCACAGAGACATCAAGCCTCAGAATCTCCTCCTCAACCCACACACCGGCATCCTCAAGCTCTGCGATTTCGGGTCTGCAAAGATTCTAGTGGCCGGAGAACCGAATGTCTCGTATATCTGCTCGCGATACTACAGAGCTCCGGAGCTCATCTTTGGTGCTACGAACTATACCACGAACATTGGTGCGCCGCTCTCACCGTACATTGGCTATGCATGGGCTTAAAGCTGAATGATGGTGTTGTTTCGCAGACATCTGGTCAACTGGCTGTGTGATGGCGGAACTCATGCTTGGACAGCCCCTCTTCCCCGGAGAGTCCGGCATTGACCAGCTCGTAGAAATCATCAAAGTGCTCGGCACGCCCACCCGCGAGCAGATCAAGACGATGAACCCCAACTACATGGAGCACAAGTTTCCGCAGATCAAACCCCATCCTTTCAACAAAGTCTTCAGAGCTAGAACTGCGCCGGATGCCATCTCGCTCATCTCGAAACTGCTGGAATACACACCTTCTGCGAGATTGACGGCTGTCGAAGCTATGTGCCACCCTGTAGGGCTTTCTCTTCACTGCTACATACAGTTGCTAATCACATATACTTGCCAGCTCTTCGACGAGCTCCGTCTGCCAGACGCAAAGATGCAAAGCGGCAAAGACCTTCCCGCCCTCTTCGACTTCACAGCAGAAGAATTATCGATCAGACCGGATCTCATGTCCAAGCTGGTCCCTCAACATGCAGAAGCACCTCTCTTGGAACGCGGTATCGACGTTAGGAACTTTACGCCTATTCCTGCGGAGGATATGCGAATTACGCTGGATTAAGTTGGGGAAGGATCAGTATTGCAGGCCTGCAGGAAGTTTCCATACATTTCAAGGCATTCACGACATGCGAAAGGGACCGCACTCGCACGAGCATTTTCTGGAACGCAACTAATTGCAAGAAGCTGGGAAATGCGCAGATACTGCTGTACCAGCGTGCTGCGTCTCGCATTATCTTCCTCAACATTATCAGTGCAACTATCACGTAACCGTTCTTCCTCTATATCCGCATCTCATGGTCTCGCATACCTACCCTCACGAAGGAAACTGTGTGTCTCTCTCAACCTCTCGAATGTAAATATGTATCAAATCAGTGTCCGTTCAAAGTTTCTCCCCTGCCTGTTCTTCCCCTTTCCTACCGGTATATATTCCTCGTTTCTCCAGTTCTACTTTTCACCTAGGCTCCCTCCTATTCAGTCATTCCTCCTCCCATCGCTGTCTTCGAATCAAAGCAATGCAGTGCAAGGCTCGCAGCATTGATTCTTCCTCGGTCTATCCCGCGTTGTGTCGAGGCTAGCTCCATCAGATAATTTTGGTCCAGAGCTCGCATGTAGTAGTAACAAGGAGAAACATCATAACTAAGCTGCAGTAGCACCTTGCTGTCATCTGCCGAGCACAGCTTCTTTGCCTACGTCGCGTCTCAGAGCATCTTACTCTCATACCCACTCGACCTACGCTCAAAATTGATTCTACTTGAATGCAACGCTTTGCCTCTCATGCTAGCTCCTCTCAATGACGCTCAGCTCGATGCGAAGACGCACAATGTCCATCCTCAGCTGCAATCACCCCTCTTTGCCAAACTGCCGCCAGAAATAAGGACTGTCATCTGGACCTACTGCGTACTTGAATACGACGATCTCGAGCATCCATATCTTCACAACACTAACTACTGCCGCCCGCCCGACTTCACCCATCATGGCATCCTCGACACAAGTGTATTGCAGACCTGTCGTGCCATCTACGAGGAGAGCAAAGAACTCCCTGCTTCAGTTAATACGCTAGTCTTATGGCAGTCCTACCAGAGAAGACCGCCAACGCTATACCGACGCAACAGGCCGCGACCACCCATCCCATGGGATGCCCAGGGCGGAAACAAGTTGGATGCTATAGCCAACTCAGCAATGAGAGGAGCTCCCTCCCACCTCATCCGCCGAATGCATATCTTTGCGCAACAACTTCGTAGGTTAGGCCAGCGCGAGCAATACGGGCAATCCAGCAGCGCTGTATACAGTGAGACGCCGACACTGTAACTACAGGTCTCTAATGGTGGCTTTCAGTCAAAGATCTCTACCTGCCCCGATATTCGAACATCGAGCATCTGACGATAACGCTAAGACGCTCAGATTGGCTCAAGTAGGCCGTGTGCTCGCGTAACCCAGTACAGCTGATGTAAAATCTGATTCGTAGATGGGAACTTGATACTCCACTGGTAATGGACCCAAGATGCGAACCTCGCAGTTCCGTGTCTGACATGCTGGACGTTTGGCGCCGAGCAGGACAAGGAGAGAACATTCAGCACCCAGAGGAGTCGTGGGCGCGCATGATAGGCAAATTCCGACATCTGAGACAATTCGATCTGGAGCTCGAGACCTCCAAAGAGAAGGAAAGCGAGTTGCGGGCAATCATCGCTCAGGCGCAGACATGGACATTCCTTATCGAAGGCACGTCGCGTAGCCTACAAGCAGGAGCTCGAAAGCCAGAATGGCGGTACTGGCAAGGTCCACAGTGCTTGAATACGCTTGCTGATCAGGAGAAATCAGAAGGGCCAGAGCTGGTGGTGGCCAAGGTATTCTATCGATTACGCGAGGGATCGTAGTACAGTATTTCACTTGAAGAAGCTCTTGCGAGACATTATTTACGTTCTTCTCTTCCGACATGAAGCGCTGTATTGCTAGGGCTTTGACACTCTGATTGAAAGCAGCAAGCTATATACACTCCCGATGATCAGCGTAGACACGAGTCTGCTAGTTGCTTGCGGCATCTTGCTCTGCTGAAGTCGCCATAAACACGCCTGACGCGTCTTGCCTTAGCACCACGCACGCATGCACGTCTTAGCGAGCCAGTCTCAAATCCGGACCTCACCACAAGTTACTTCAGACAATCCTAACGCCTCGGAGAGCGACAATAACAAAACTATCCATCCCCAACTGCAATCTCCGCTGTTCAGCAAGTTCCCTCCTGAGATCCGCACTGTCATTTGGACTTGTTGCGTCCTCGCGTACAATGATCTTAACAACCCTTATCCCATGAACACCCTGTATTGGCGCCCTCCCGAATTCACGCACCATCGAATAATCGACACAAGCATTCTTCGGACATGTCGAGCCATCTACGAGGAAAGCAAGGACATGCCAGTCTCTGTAAACACCTACGTCTTGTACAATATCCTCAAAAGACCTCCCAAGCTTGGAAAGCCTTATCAATACACTGCCTTTGTGCGACTTTGGGAATTAGTGCACCCTCCTGCAGATCGGGTTCGCCGGATACATCTGATCACTGATGAGAGCCGTAAGAGCAATCTATTCTGTAGTCTGTATATATGCTGACGGGCTTTGGGCTGTATTAGCACTGTACTCGTGGGACCGCAATCTAGATGAGCACCTATCGCAGTTCAGGAACGCTGAAATCCTCACAATCACATTTCCATTGGAATATCGATACCTGTAAGTGCCCGTCCCGTGCCTGTGTTTACTTTTAAACGTCTGAATCAGCTCTGTCAGCCTCCAGCGAGAAAGCATGGACCCTAAATATATAAAGGGCAAATCACTGGCTGAAATGCAGGAGCTTTGGCATCGAGCCGAGCGCGGGCAGAAACTACCTTTCAAATCAGGATCGTGGGCCCTGACGATAGGAAAGCTCAGACAGCTCAAAAGACTCGTGCTGGAATTTGAAACTACTAAAGAATGGGAAAGCGACTTGAAAGACCTTGGCGCCCTGGCACAACTCTGGAAATTCCCTCAGGAATTCGCTTACCGCGCTCTCCAAACGGGCAAGCGCCAACCAGAATGGCGATATTGGCGAGGACCAAAGTGTCTCAATCGGCGTGATCATGCCGATGAGGAAGAAGGGCCGGAGCTGGTGGTCGCCAGGCTCTTCTATCACGTAGTACAAACCTCGGAGGTAGAGCTTCCCGAGCCAGACATTCCCACAGTCCGCACATAAATGTAAGACATCTCAGCTGTCAAATTTAGTGCTGCTGCAGCAGGCTATCTCGTTCTTCCTGCATTCCCTCCTTCTGAAGCTATTTTCGCGGATGTCATTGGAGCATGGCCCTCGCTTCATTCGGTGTGTTTTATCAGAATTATCAGATCGTATCGCTGCATTCTATATTATATGAGAGCAATTGTCTCACTCAAGTCTCTCGCGCAACTGCATCTTGCATCCCTATCAACACATGTCGAAGACATGACGCGCGAGACAGTTGGCATATCCTCTCACGCAGTCGCTGATCCTCTAAATGGCACAACGAAACGTATTGCCCACCCTCAGACCCAATCACCTCTCTTCGCCAAGCTGCCAGCTGAAATCCGGAACCTGATCTGGACTTACTGCGTTCTGGCTCACAAGGATCTCAACAATCCATATCTCATGAACTCTCACTGGTGTCGCCCTCCCGACTTCACCCACTTCCTCGTTATCGACACAAGCGTTCTTCGGACATGTCGGGCCATCTACGAGGAGAGCAAACACCTTCCCGCCTCGGTCAATACAATCATCATCTATCAGAGCGATGCAAGACCTGGCAGCCGCCTTGGGCCACAGTACGACAATTACCATGAAGACGATGCTGATCTGGCGGCAGTAGTCTATTCTGGAAGAAGACGGTACTCCGAAGTTCCGTCACATGACGATACCAGCATCTGCACGCATGCATTCGCTTGAGGCAACCCGCTTACACATTACTGCTGAACAATTTTGTAAGGCTGCTGCGGAAGCTAGGCACTCAGAATCAGGCCTGACTTGCGTATATTCAGGGCTCGAGCGTTGGGGTCAATACCAAGAACAATATCTTCCATACCACATCAATACTCGACACCTCTTCATAACGCTGCAGTATGGTGACTCGTGGGGGTGAGTTACGGGGCTTAATTTGGCTGTATTCACCCGATGCTGATCGTAAAGCTATTCATGGCAGATGGTACAATAGAGAGCTCGGTATAGATCCAGGATCTAGATGGGGCGTCAGTGCTGAGACGATGAAGTCCATATGGGCTCGCAGAGAAGCAGGTGAAGACCTCACCTTTCAGGATGGCTCCTGGGGTAAACTGATAGGGAAATTCATACATCTGGAATCTCTGCATCTGGAAATGGAGACTACGAAAGCACAAGAAGGGGAGTTACGAGCCATCGTCGAAAAAGCTCAGAAATGGCGCTTTCCGATAGCCGATACATCGCGTGTTCTGACAGCGACATATCGACAGCCTGTGTGGAGCTACTGGCAAGGCCCTAGATGCTTGAATGGCTACGCACGTCGAGATGAGGCGGAAGGGCCAGATTTAGTCGTCGCTAAAGTATTCTATCGATCTTCCGTGCTAGAATAACTATCACTTCTGATGACTTATACGATACGAATAGCATAGCTGCGTCGTAAAGCTAGATCAAACGTGTGCACCAAGTGTGCCTTTGCCTCTCTCACCTATCGATACCTCTGGGCTCCAACACCGTCAACATGACCTCCGAATTGTGTCCTCGTACGCTGCGAACAACTCACACTACCTGGCGTACTCTTCCCTGCGTGCAGCGCTGATTTGGCGTGTTCTCGACAGCGTATGCGCCCTTCTTTGGATTCGCTGGCGTTGCTTCGTCTGTGAGGAGGCAATGTCTACAGCATATAGACGTTGTTACTGACGCTTCAGGCCTTGTCGTGCGGCGTTTGGCTGCTCAGATGATCTTTAGCAGTACGTAGCGGCCAAGGTCGACGCAAAGACCAGCTTCAGCAAACCCGGCAGGACGATCAACGACTGACTATGGCATCTTAATATCTTCGTAGCTGTTGGAGCAGCGTATGGCACGGCGAAAGCAGGCATCGGTATCTCTGGAATGGGAACGATGAGGCCGGAGCTCATCATGAAGGTGCGTCATTTGTGCAGCCTGGGGATCAGGCATACGCCTTACTAAACATCATTCTGCTTTGTCTAGTCGCTCATCCCTGTCGTGTAAGCTTTCAAGCTGCCTAGCCAAGGTTCATCATCCTAAACTCTGGCTCCTGTTCACAGCATGGCAGGTATTATTGCAGTCTACGGTCTGGTAGTCAGCGTGCTCATCGTTGGAGGATGTAAGTGCGGACTACAGCAGACTGCTGCATAGTTGGCTAAACTCGATTCTAACCAGTACAACCCGACGAACCATATTCACTTTATGCGTACGGCCTTCCTTCCTCCATCTTCAGCAGACGTCAATCTAACATACACGCCTTCACAGCGGCTTCATCCACCTGGCAGCTGGCTTGTGCTGTGGTCTGACTGGTCTAGCAGCAGGTCATGCAATCGGACTGATAGGAGATGCGGTGAGCATGCATAATCCACCTAGGCTCGTGCATGACCTATACTGATCCTTTGGTCAGTGCGCGAGAGCTTACATGCAGCAAAATCGTGTCTTCGTGGCTATGGTCCTTATGCTTATTTTCGCGGAAGTCATCGGTTTGTACGGTCTCATTGTCGCGTAAGTACCATCTGCAATCCAGCTACGCATCAGGGTCGCTGACAATCTTATCCCTGTCAGTCTTATCCTGAACACTCGAGCAGGAGAGGCATCTTGTTAAGGGTAGAATTATGTATAACAGTACAATTCAGCGCAGTAGACTGCAGCCTTACACGCTCTGTCTTTCATCGTGCTGTCCGTCTCCACCTTGACACACCTTGCCCCGCGATGTCTCCTTTCTTATTTAGTCCGACACTTCATTCGTACATCCCGCTAACATCTGCAAGTATTGTGATAATACTCTCTGCACTGCTCAGTATATGCCAACCCGTTAGCCTGAACTGCGACAGAGGCATCAAAAGAGCGCGTAAAGTGGTTGATCCGCTTAAGCAGAGGTCAGGCTCTTGAACTCGGCAAGAAGAACGCATCGCACTATCAAGAGCATGCTATCTGACAGCTTGTGGTTGACACATCGAGTTGAGAGCTACATTGCTAATTATAGGGCTAATCAGAGCTATCATGAGCTCCCATGTGTATTGGGACGCAGCTAGCTCTTTATGGCCGGATACTTTACTTTCGCAGCAGCACCAGGGCTTCTTCCTTTCCTTCTCCATCTGCCATCCCCTCTTTCTTTCTTTCCTTCTTCCTCCACTTTCCCTTGTCTGTGAAAAATGCTGTCACTGCTCGCTACCGGCTTTTTGGCCATCTCCGCTATCCATGCAGCACCGACTTCCTTCCTCAAAGAGAGACAGCTTGGACTTCCTCCTGTACAGCAATTGACATCCAGCGTCGTCAATGGTTCCATCACCTTGACCGAGAACAGCGGCATCTGCGAAACGACGCCCGGCGTCACTCAATACAGTGGATATATCAACCAGGCCAATGATAGCCAGCACTTCTGGTTCTGGTTCTTCGCAGCTAGAAACAATGTATGTCTCTTAGCCTTGGCATCTTCTGCTATTCCGCTGAAATGCCTACTCCTTTAGCCGGAAGAAGCTCCCTTCTCAGTCTGGTTCAATGGCGGTCCAGGGTCAGTATCCGACGCTTCTCACTTTCATACGGTCTCTAATGCTCCTGTCGCGGCACGTAGATGCAGTTCCATGATCGGGCTCTTCCAGGAGAACGGCCCTTGCAAAGTCACCGAGGACGGGAACAGCACCTACCTCAACCCGTACTCGTGGAACAACTACTCCAACATGATCTACATCGATCAGCCCATCGGAACTGGCTTTAGCTACGGCGATGACACTGTCAACTCTACCGCGACTGCGGGCCCTCCTGTATGGGGACTTATGCAGTACGTACATGACTGTCACAGATCTCCCTATGATGGATGCTAATAGTAAGTGTGGCCTAGGACGCTCTTTGAGAATGGACATTTCGAGAATTACACATCGAGACAAATTGCCTTATGGACCGAGTCCTATGGAGGCCACTACGGTCCGGACTTGTACGGATTGCCTGATTTCTCTTGATAAAGCCATCCAAGCTGACTTGGGTACCGAAAGTGTTACATACTTTGAGGACCAGAACAGCCTGATCGATAATGGCACGATCACTGGTGAGAAGCTCGACATCAGTGTCTTGGGCATCAACAATGTAAGTATGTTCATAGTCGAAATTACGCTGCCAGGCTAAAGACTATCCTATCATCCTGCAGGGCTGGTACGATGTGAGCGGAGTCGTCCGGCCGACCGGCCTACAACGCTAATGCATTATGCTCTAGCCTCTCATCCAGAATGGACAGTATGCAGAGTACGCCAAATACAGTGGGTGGCCTTTGCTAGCTGTTGGTCCAGCTGCTGATAGATTACAAAGATCCATACGGCTCCATTATCAACGAAACAGTCTATCTTCAAGCCAAGAGCGATTATTCCAGTCCTGGAGGATGCTACGATCAACAGATTCAGTGCTATGCTACCGGCAACGATACGGTCTGCCAAAACGCAGACAACTTCTGCTCTACCACCCAATTCGGGAACGTCATCGGCAATTATGACAGCTACGACATCGCCGATCAAGCAGACACCAACTTCCCTTCGGAGGCATACCTCATCTATCTGAACAACACAGAAGTTCTGAACAAAATCGGCGCCACATCGATGTATTCCGAGTGTGCAGATGCGCCATACGAGGGCTTCTACAACACAGGAGATGATGCTAGAACGACGTTGCCTAAGCTACAGCGTATCCTGAACGAAGGCAAAGTTAGAAGTAGGCTCCAGGTGCTTTATGACTACGGCGATCATGAGCTGACCATTATTTCCATGAAGCCCTAATCTGGAATGGGTAGGTCACAGTTTGACTCTCTTCTGATCGTATAGCTATAGCTGACTCTGTGCTATGACAGTATGCTGGACTTTAACTGCAATTTGTGAGCTGTCCAAATAAAGCGGTGTTCCTACACGCGCTGACTTCCATATACAGCTTCGGCAACGAAAAGTGTCTCGAAGACCCAGGCTGGATCAACTCGTTCGTATTCTCCAACCAGTCCTATCGCGAAGTGAAGTACGATAGCAACGGAACATCTTACGGCGAGGCTAAGACTGTTGGCAACATGACCTGGCTTAAGGTGTATGAGGCCGGACATGTGAGCCGTGCAGATTGATCCCACCGCAGGACACGGCTGACGGAGGCAATTGATGACTTTAGGAGGTACCGGCCTACAGACCAGCAGCCGCATACGAGATCTTCGTCAAGACGATGAAAGGAGAAACACTGTGATATGGTGGAGGAGACAAGAAATCAAGGTGGGAATAAGAAACAAATCAGCGTCATCGTGAGAAAGGAAAAAATAAAAGGCTCGGGCAGAGCCATATGTATCGCGTCAATAGCATTTGTAGGTCGCCGCGAAGCAAGATACCCTATCGGCTTGCGGGAGGAGTAGTGAAGAAGTAATGAGGGCATTATCCCCAAAAATTATCGCGTTAAGATGCCGCCTCCGTTCGGCCCGCGTCGACAGAGTTCATCGGAGCGCGACACTAATCAGGGGCCCGACTTGCTTGTAACTCTATGACAACAATAATACTGATTCACTGACTGTTAGGACTGATCCTTGCAAATCCTGTAAACCTCTCTGCAATCACTTTGTTCGTGCTATTTTTTGCTCTGCACCTCATCGGGACTGAGTTCATGCAGCATGATCCGATTCGGATAGCCTTGTACGTTCCCCTTGACTCCATGCGCCCAATCATAGCTTTGTGCATACGCGAATATGTTGCCTCCGTTCATATTGTTGAAAGCGGTCGCTGTTATCGGTGGTGCCGGTGGCACGGCGTAGTCGCCTTGATAGAAGCGCTCATAGTTCGAGAAGCCATTTATTGCTTGTTTTAGGTCATGGTCTGCGCAGCAACAAGCTTGTTCAGCTCGAACTCTTGTAAGAGAGAGACTGAGGCTTACCATGTATCTTCTTTTTCTGCTCCAGCTCCCATATCGTAAAGCATCCATCACCTCCAGAGCTCACGCACGTCCGCTTGTATATAGGATGGAAAGCCACTGAATTGACGGAAAAGACGTGTGGAACAGGATTTAAGGCATGCTTGTCTGCCCTATCTGTGATCTCCTTTGTGACTCGATGACATCGGAATGTATAGTCGTCGCTCACTCCAGTAGGCGGGGCAGGTATCCATCTGAAAGATAAGGTCAGTCAAGGCCGTGTCGGCTCCTGAGCGTTCAACGACTTACGTTACTGCCACTCTTCCGTCAACCCCGCTGTAAGCGAAACCCTTCGCATCTGGCATGACTGCCACGCATCGTATCTGCATCTTGAGCTGATTGTCAAACTCGCGCCGCTGCCCTGGCGGTAATGCCTTGTCTGCTTTCTTTGTCGGCGCTTCCACGAAAGCACCAGGGTTGTTGAGATCCACTACTTTGAGTCTTTGGAAAGTCGCTGCAACCAAGAGATTGCCGCGAAGATCCATCGAACAGCACTTGTCTTCTAAATTGAGGGACGCTACAGGATTCTGCGTCCGCAGATCCCAGTACTGGGAGCATGGCATCTACATTAGCATTATATCCAGATCTGTGTATCGTTTCAGCGCACCTGCAGAGCGTTATCCCAGCCGGCTGTCACGAGCAGGCCATTGTGCATTTCTGTCCATCTGACAGCTTTGATAGGAGCGCCATGCATAGCGACAGTGCTTGCTTGACCTGTCGATACATCGTACGCTTTTGCGGCATTGTCTACGCCGGCGCTGAATATCTTGCTTGCATCATGGCTCCAGCATACGTCGAGGACTGGAGCATCATGCTTGAATTCGCCAACACGCTGAGCTCCCTCGCTGGCCCTGTTCCCGACCTGATAGATCCGCACAGAATTGTCCCAGCTGCTGGCGGCCAGATGATTTGAAACTGGCGAGAAAGATATCGCACCGATGCTGTCTGTAGGCGCGTCGGGGACAGCGACGTCGCTCTGCCAGTTGCAGTTCTTCTGCGCAGCCTGCGCGAAAGCCATCGTACAACCAGCAGCAGCCTAGACGAGACGTCGACTTGATATGATGGTGATGAAGCGAAAGCGACCCTTTTTGTCGGGCCGTACCTCAGGATCTTATCGATACTCGGATCATTGGAGGAGACGCCCTAAGCTTGAGTAGTCTATTCCTCGCTGATTCCCTTCAGCCTGTGCTCTATCTCTATCTGCAACCTCTCTCGAGAAGCCGATCTACCGGCTGGTAATCCCAAAGGCTAGCGATGTATCAAGCTCCATAGGAATAATGTCTCTTCTTAGATGGCATCCTCTTCTTGTTCGCCCTCTCATCACCTCCATCCGTCCTCATTCTACCCAACCTTCGGCTCGAGCTATCCGGATAGTCGAAGTATCTCCCAGAGACGGCTTACAAAACGAGCAAGTGCCTCTGAGCGTGGACACCAAAGCTCTTCTTATAGCCAGACTCGCCCGACATGGCTTCACAACTATCGAGGCTGGAAGCTTCGTGTCTCCCAAAGTCAAGCAAATGGCTGATACTAGCGAGGTTCTGCTACATCCTGCTGTAAGAGCTGCCTCTGCTTCTGCGACCCTCCAGCTTCTCGTCCCGAACAAGCGCGGGCTCGATAGCTTCCTCGAGAGCATGCGCCAGGCCGAAGAGGATGGAGGTAGCAGCCAGCCTGCCGAGGTCTCGATCTTTGCCGCTGCAACGGAAAGCTTCTCGAAAGCGAATCTCAATGCGTCAGTTGCAGAGGCGTTGGGCAGGCTTGCTTCGGTCGCGCAAGAGGCTTTGTCCAAAGGCATCAGGGTCCGCGGCTATGTGTCGTGCGCAGCCGGCGTAAGTCTACCCACAAAATACTCATGTATTCGCTGACTTACTACTGTGTAGTGCCCATTCGAAGGCGAGGTAGACCCTGGCCAAGTTCGCAGCGTACGTGGACTTTGGACACTTGGAAGAGACAGACTGAAATGCCAGAACAGGTCTCGAAAGCTCTGTGGGATATGGGATGTTACGAGATCAGTATAGCTGATACTATTGGTGCGGGCACTCCGAGAGTGATGGAAGAGGTCTTCAGCGCTGTATCACATGATATCCCGCTTACAGCTCTGGCAGCGTAGGCCGAAGTTGCACATACTTGGGAGAACTTCGCTGAGCATCGCGATAGCCATTGTCACGACACATACGGGACAGCGGTCGCGAACATCCTAAACCTGGCAAAGCTCGGCGTGAACACCTTCGACTCTTCCATAGCAGGCCTAGGCGGGTGCCCATTCGCACCTGGCGCGTCTGGAAATGTAGCTACCGAAGACCTGATTTACGCTCTCGAGATGGAGGGCTACCATACTGGCCTGCTATTCAACCTGGACAGCAAAGCAGATCGCAGGCTGTCGATCGTGGAACAGCTCGCGCCTATAGCAGAGACGGGTCAGTGGATATCTGAACAGCTAGGGAAGCAAAGCGCAAATAAAGTCGGAAGAGCAGTTCTGGCTCGCGCAGCTAGACCGAACGATGATTCTAGACCACGTCGTTAACATGCCTGTATGACCCATATATGCTGTACCCAATAGAAAATAAGTCTATAAAAACCAAGTCTAGCCGTCGAAGCACTATGCGTAAGTCTTGTAGAGGTACAGACCGATCAAAGCAATGCCGCTGTGATGGGACATCAGCTCTGGTCGAAGCCGCAAGAGCCACTGAGAACTTACTATCCAAGCCATTGTATAGGCGTAATAGGGCTACCGAGCGCGATGGCGCTCGCAAAGATGATAAGAATGTCCTTGATGACTTTGCTAAGGGACAGAACGACTGCGCATGGCTCTTTAGCAACTATTTCTGCACTATGGGTGACAGACAACTTACTGCTGGAAATACCGATCAAGTAGATCGAACTTAGATTGAGTGCGCACGTCAATGAAGCGCTAGAATCTCGCATTAGCTTATATACGAAGTAGAAAATGTTCACGAACATACTTTAAGAGTATTAATGGTAGTCCTAGATTGCCGAGCCGCCTGATTGGCTCGAGACCTTCGATAGGCAGCACCATGAGCATCAGGAAGCCCAAACATACAGGCGCAAAGGCATGTAATGACCTGCAGAGGCGGCGATATTCAGTATTATACTTACTTATACGCTGTGGACATACTGTAGAGGGCTCAGACCGATGCCCGATAGGACGATCTCGATAAGGGCCAGGCGGGACGCTTCGATTGCGATGGCCGTGCACTAGGGGTTGATGGTCAACAAAGAGCATACAAGAGAGCGATGGACATACTTGTATCAAGAAACCCTGTATTTCGTTGTCAGCTGGTGTACGAGGGGATAGACAACCAGAAACCTACAAAGAGGTTGAAGTCTGCTTCGCCGTAGCTGGCTATGCCAACACCCACAGATATGGAACAGATGATAGCGACCAGCTTGATGGTTGGCGAACGTAGGCCGAATATGAACGATGCTACAAGCACTGCGACTGGCGATGCGGCCTGTGAAGAAAATCTCAGCTTAAGTGAACGACGGAGCTACTGGAGAGCCTACCTTGATCATTCTTGACGTGATGAATATTCATTAGCCTGCTTCGAGAATGGGTTCGGCAGAAGACTTACTGTATGAACTGCAAAACGTGTCAGCACTACCGCATGCTAACATCGGTATAAACTGGCTTACTGATATTGATAGGAACATATAGACATCTACGAAGATATGTAAGCCTCGATTTCGACTACTGGCGCAATTCAATCGGCTCACAGTTTGACAAGACTAGACTCAGGGAGAAAAGGACACCGATAGGAACGATACTGTAGCAAGGCAAGGGGATCAGTTCGCGCGACTTACTTCCACAAGCTGTCATGACCCACGTCTTCCAGTATAGAGGGTTGCGGTAGTCTGTCACGTCGCGCTCGCTATTACCTGACGCCAAGAACTCGCTTCTTTGGGCCGGCCTGTCCAGAGGGTTCTCCATCTGCGAGGACGCTGCAATGTTTGGAGAAGCTGTTGGCAACACGTTCTTGCTCTTTGCTGTCGGTATCAGACTCGTGTACTTGGCGAGCAGGCGCGTAAAGATCGTCTGGAAGATAAGGTGTCTATGACCAGAGAGACTGTCAATGGATGTTCATATAGCATTGTTGAAGCTTCTCACATGCTAGTGAGTGTGATAGGGAAAGGAAAGTCGAGGTCTTTCAAGATCCTTGCATTCTGGAAGATGACCTGCCGCGATAATCTCAGCGACAGGCGTTACGACATCTTTCAGTATCACATACAGCTGTACTGAGTACGATCCAGAGGCCTATCAGCGCCCAAGCGGGCAGTGGGCCAGCATTTTGCTTGATAGTTTCGCTGATATCGACTTCGGATGGTCTTCTCGCGTGTCCGTTGGCGTCGTAGATGACAGCTCTAAAGTCGCTGGTCCCCGTTGGTGATTTCTGGACATTCTCCCCATTCAACAATGCCGTCGTTTGCTCGAGCTCCAGCTCTGATTCTCGACGTGATATCACGGGACTCGCAAGTCGCGAAACGGGCCGGCTCATCGCTGGATCTTCTGGACGGTCTTAAGGCAGATTCATGTAGATGTGAGGTCCCGTTTGATCTTCAGAAGCCAGAAATGCTGATCATGTTTTCTGACAGGGAGGGTTTCAAAGGCGCGCAAACTTGAGACCTGCAACATGCCAAAACAAGACAAATCTATCCCGACTTCTACGTCGAAGAGGGCGTTTCTTTACTACTTGCATATCAGAGCAACATATGCTGCCTTGCCTGAGTCTGCCCTCTCCTTCGGCTCTTCCTGTCAAGATGCCGAAGCATTTGAGAGCTTATATTAACAGGGGTTGATGAGCAGCTATATGGGGGCTCGCGAACTTGTTCGCACTGCGATCAGGAGTACCGTGGTCAATAACCATCGCAAAGTCTGCTTTCAGGCTTCATGTTTGGCGTGCTGGCACCATACAACGACGCACAGGCGCTTTGGTCGTGCTAGCCGAGCGATAAGTAGCTTCTGCATCGCTTGGCTTCGTTCCCACTCTTTCTGCTCGCTTCGGTCAACCCTGTCTCTCCTTCCATCTGAATCCGCTTCGAGGCAATCTCGTCTCCACAATGGTTCACAGGCCGCTACCAAGCGACGATCTCGATGAGCTGAATCTCACTATAGCAAGACTCCAGCTACATGACTTGGAGGAACTCGCCGCAAGTCGCAAGGGCAAGGGTACCAAGCCGTCCGATGGCGATATCGCACAGGACAGCCTGGCTTGCCATCTACGGGAGTCATACAGGCAATAATGGATCACAGACTCGCCAGCAGCACGCAGAGGGCGGTCGAAACAGATGCCCGCCTGATTCAGCACATGACACATCAGGAGCAACAGGCAGAAGCAGATCATCGAGCTGCTCAAGAGTTACAGCGAACAGGTCGTATAGCACCGGCTGCTCGTGCGCCTGAATCTGCTCGTGCAGCTGTGCCAGAGCGACAACCTCCGGATCGGGTACCGGGTTGACAAGGCAAGGCGGGTCAGCAGCGACTGTAGCTGCACCTGCGGCACCAGCAGTAAGAGTATCTGCGCCTGTGGTAAGTGGTCCGTCAGCATGCCTGTCGACCAGCTATACTAAAGAAACCGTCTTAGTCCGTCGGCGCGGGCGTACCCGATGACGCCCGGTCATGCAGAGTTTCTGAGCCTCGGTAAGCGGACGAAGCTTGAAGACCACAGTGTATTTATGCTCATCCCTCGAAAGCAGCTCAAAATGCGTGAGTTGCGGAGATGCAGCCATCATTAAGGACATGTTTCAAGCGCCGTGCGGTCACTTCTACGATAAAGAGTGTATCACTCAGCTCATCGATCTCGCAAGTCGCGACGAGACTCTATACCCACCCAAATGCTGCCGACGAGAATTTGCGATACCCGCTCTGGAACAGCACGTAGATAGCCAGATCTTCCAGACGTTCCTGAGCAAAGCGCGAGAATTTTCAACCAAGAACCGTCTGTACTGTCCGAATCCACTGTGTGCCATCTTTCTGGGGCCGGCGCAAAGTCTGCCCACCATGGCCTCTGGCTCCGCCTCGCGAAGCGCTCCTGTCGGACGCTGTTCAGCCTGCTCGACTACAATATGTCTGAATTGCAAGTCATACTCCCACCCGGCGGGTACCATATGCAGAGGAGATCAGGACGAAGCCTCCAAAGCACTTCTAGCTCTTGGGAAGACGGCTGGCTGGAAGCGTTGCAAAGCTTGTGGACATCTCGTTGAGCTCGCGGAAGGTACGCTAATCCGTGCGGACAAGACTAGCACCATCAGCTGACTCTCCTCCACCATATTTTGCTCTCGTCAGGCTGTAACCACATGACATGCCGTTGCAAGCACGAATTCTGCTATCAGTGCGGGGCCAAGTGTCAGTCTTTTTTGACCACTCAGAGCGTTTGCTGAACCTGAAGCTCGAATTCTTAGGGAAAACATGCACGTGCGTGCTCTTCGAGGAGCGTCAGTTGATGCGAGCGGCGCAGAACAGGGTTGCGGCACAAGCTGCACAGCAGGGAGGACGCAATCCAGCAAACCCATTAATGCAACAGATGCTCGAAAGATTGGCTAGGCGACATATCGAAAGGCATCACGCATGCCGACACGAGCACGGATTCCAATATACCGCTGGCGGCGGCGCCTGTGCCATTTGTACGGATGGTGAATCTATCCTATGCCTTCGCAAAGAGACCTGGACTGATTCTTCCTGTCCGAATAGATCTACCAAGCTACCTCTTTGCTTGCCGACAATGTGCAGTAAGAATTTGCAACAGGTACACCGACGTCTCCTTATCGAGAGAGAGTGAATAAGCTGACCGGAGGCTACGCAGATGCCGTCACAATAGAATATAGGCAGAACATGATCTGGGATGCAGGCCAGGCTCGGGTGGAAGTGCTCTCTCGCCCGGATTGCGGTGTCCCCTTGTGCGAAGTGCGCATTACGCTTTATGTGCGGCTCGCGCGTGCAGACTGTCATCACGCGCAAGCAGAAGGAACCTGCTGGCTGGAACGTATGGCAAATGGAGCAATTATTGTACTTCTTCTAACCACGATCTATCACTGTTGTACAACATTAACCTCCTAATGCGAAAGCACAGCGTTCCTATCCACCTTGCAGAGACTGAAAGAAGAAGCAGGAAAGAGGAGAAGGCTAGCCCAGATCGTCTACTTTGGGATGTAAGAAGAGATTGAATCATTACTGAGAGATAGAGGAACAAATGCATCGACACGTGGGCTTTTCCGTGCCCTTCCCGTCCTTCCGGGCCTCCTTCTATAGTTGCAGAAATGTAAGGTTGATTTTCGTTATGACTGACTGATCATACTGTCGTCTCTCATCGCCAACGCAGGCAGACTCGACGGCCTTGCGCTCCTTTCACGGGCTGCGGAAGGGACCGCAACTCTGCTGGTGCACAGGCGTGCCTTACGTGCTGAAAACGCCGTAGATTCTGAATTTGCCCTTGTCGATTCCGGGCTGGCCTTGGAGTTCGCAGACGACATAGTGTGCTCCCTTCGATACGCCTCTATCGATTTGCGTGACGCTACGCCCCAAACCATATCCATCAGCCAGGTATCCCAAATTTCAAAGTAAGAAAGAGAAGACTCACGTAGGTTGACCGTAGTCCCTCTCCCAGAAACCTCTGAGCTCTACTGCTCCTCCTGTATTATCGTCCACCCAGCAGAGGACTGTTCCCCACCCATCACTCTGTCTTCCCTTCAAATAGTATACCGCAATATCACCCGCCCCCACTTTAACCGGAATCTTAAGTAAACTTCCCGGAGTTTCAGTATACCAGTAGTGTCTTTCATCTTCGTCGTCTGGGCGAGGGGAGATGGGCTGCCATCCTGAGCCCGCGAACACGGATGATGGAAGTGGGTTTATGAGATCGTTCGCTGATGCACAGTTCGGTTTGATTTCTCTGAAATGCTGTACGGTGGTAGGTTTATCGCCGATTCGGAAAGGTGGGACGCGCGAATAGGATGCTCGTCCAGATCGAATGCCAACGGCGTTATTCCCGCTCTTGTCACTCTTGTCTTTCGAAGAATCGTCGTCACCATCGGGACCGGGGTCAGAGCCTTGTCGAAGTCCTATACCTCCTAGCAAAGCTCCTCCTCCGCCTCCTGCTTTCCCTCCGCCAGATCCACCTTCCAATTCATCGCCTAGTATACCGCCCGCTAGGCCACCTCCGATATTAGGCAGTGGTAAGCCAGCCAGATCCGCCTCTAGTGCCGCTGCGTCCCAAACTTGACAGATCTCACTTTCTAAATATGCAATAATGACATCCGAGAGTAATTCATGTCCTTTTGCATTCGCGAGTATGGGGTCCAAGAAATAGGACGAGCGGACTTTTTGTGGGTTCAAGAGGTATTCTTCGTATAAGAAGCCTTTGACGGATAAGTGAACGACGTCGTAGAATTGAGCGACGGCAGTGTGCCAGATCTCAGCGCCGGCAAAACCGTGCTCCCCTTGCATCTGAGGAGCGAAATGGCCTAGCATAATCACGGCGGGTTGGTCGGGTCGCAGGAGGAGAGAACGGACGAGAAGATCGGTCGTTGCGAGCGTCGTCTGGTCGCTGATGCGCAAGAGAGATGATATTAGATATAGCAGACTATAACGTGAGATAGGCGCGACGCACTGAGGGTCCTCGGTGTCGAATTCGACAATGATGAGGTCTACGCGATCCGGGAGATGCATCTCTGAGCAGAAGCCAAAGTACGAAGTGCCCGTTCGTCGCACTGCATGCAACGTGGCATCAGTATCTAATAGCGCAGTGCCTGTAGTAGAAGAGAGTCAGACTTACAAGCTCCATTTGTGAGCTCGTTGGCTGGATGCGGGAAGACGTCGTTGAGCCATGCGAAGAGTCGATGAGGGTAGCAGTTTGGTCCAATTGGATTGCCTAGCGGATGAGCAGTGGTTGCGTCGAGTCCATGGCACGACGAGACTGATCCTCCGAGGATGCCGACGGCTGGAAATTACATGAATATAAGCAGCGCGCCGAGAGTGAAGTGGAGTGAGAATCAGCTTACTGATGGGAAGACCGGCCATTGCACGTCTCAATACCCTCCTGACGCGCTCGCTCGACCCTACATGACTTCTCGTCTTGAGGATGGCTTCTGGGCCATAGACGTTGCTGAGTTCGTCGCCCTCGCCGAAGGTAGGGCAGAAAGTGAATGGGGCAGCTTCGCTGAAGTTTGCGGGTCCCAAACCACCTCCGCCATGCAGAGCTGTCAATCCCAATTTCACCAAAGTCAGTTATCGCTTCCGCGACTTTCTCTCAATGAGAGAGATGAGCGTTGACTGACCACTCGCTACGCTCTTCATTCTCTGCCTTGCTCTAGTATCAGTTCTCCTCGTTGTCCCCAATCTGCTTGCGAATCCAGGCAGTCTTGCCCTGCTGTAAGGGTCGCCATCCGTGCTTGCAGGGCTGACGAGATGGATGATGAGGAGTATAGCGAGGATTGGCCCTAGAATCAGCAATACACGACGACGGGATAGCTGCTTCTGCTGTTGAGCGTCGATGCTGCTGGATCCGCCAACATTTGGGATGGAGCCTCTCCCCAACAGCGGGCTACGCTGCTCGCTCTTTCTGGGCGGCGACGACGAGCGCGACGGTGACTCGTGCGATGTCACAATGCGGCGTTGCATCGTGATCTGATATCAAGTATTTGATGATTTGCCAAAAAGAAGAGAGAAAAGAGACGCGTCCAATTCTCTCGAGCTCCCTCAGATTTCAGGTCTGAGCCTTGGCCTTGCAATTTCAAGGCAAAGTGTTATGCTAGATTGATAGACTATGTATACAGAGTGTTATAATCTGTGTTAGACCGTGTTGAATCTGGATAAGCTCTTCATTTAAGGTCCATGATTGCCCTTAATCTCTCTCTATCTCAGTACCGGCCATGTCCTCCCGCAACAAGACGCGCTCCCTCCTAGCGAGGACAGCGCTGGGACTGACGGGATTACTCATATTCAAATGGACGCTGTTAGATGGAAAGGTGAGCTTAAAGCTGGGATCCATGATGGATTCAAGAAATCCCAAAGATTTCATGGCTGATTCTTGGTGCATCAATAGTCCACGACACCTCCCGGAGAGATTGCACACGCTGGTATACTGGACCGCATCTCGTCTGGCGTCAGTCTGCACGGCCAGTCGCTCGATCCAAGGCAGCACTCGTTCCTCCAGAGCAGGCTAGGGAGACGCGACACCGTATCAGCCAGCGACGATGAGCTAGATCCATCCATCAAGAAGGCAAAAGCTGTCACTTCCGACGGCTCAGATGGTACCGCAACAGTCTACACCGAGCGCGAAAAGGCAGACCTTTTCGATGCACATATAAACCAAGGCATCATGGACTTCTGGCATAGATTCCAACTACCCTTCGCAACTAATTCAGAGACGGTACACTTGGATGAACAGGTCGTCAAAGGAGTAGTGGACGAATTGATGAGCTTCAATGGATGGGCCGCTGCAGCTTGTTCCTCACTCACACGACCATTCGCAGCAAGTAGGAAAGACGATACATACACAGACCTGACCAACAATGGTCAGATGTACTACTTCGCACTGGTAGTGCACTCGGCAGACCATTTCCTCATCGATCAACTGGCAGCTATAGTACAGCTCAGCAGGCGATTGGGACCACAAAACATATTCGTGTCTCTCGTAGACTACGCGTCGACAGACTCTACTCCTTTCCTGTGCGACATGACGGAAATGGTATTCACCCTCTTAGGCGTGTCATTCAGGATAAAGCGCATCCCTCCAATGACACGCGATCCAGCAGCTGCGTACTATCCCTTGGAAGAAGCACATACGAGAAACATAGCAATGGAACCGCTCCTGGAGCTATACAACAGAAGGAAAGTAAAGTTTGCAAAGGTTATTTGGTTGAAGGGTTTCACGTGTCCCAACGATATATTGGAGACACTCAGAGTCAGTACAGTCAATAGAGCCGCAATGGCATGCTCTATGGACTGGAAGGAGCACAATGGCTTCTTCATTTACAACGACAGGTGGGCATACCTCACGCGCACCGTATAGCCAAGAATGTGCTGATTTTGTGCGGGTGCGTGCTACAGATGGCGCACGCGCGATATGGATGGCAACTTGTTCCGCGGCTCCAAGTCCACTTCTCCCATTGATGAAGCACCACCCCGCGATGCCGTGTCCATCAAGCGGTATGCGCAACATCTACCTTTCCAAGTATTCTGCTGCGAGTCCGGTGTACACATCATTGATCCCTCTCAATCATTCTACCAAGGCTTAACATACCGTTCCTCGATCGAACATGGGATATTCAACATCTCCGCTGCAGAAGATGGGAAAGCTCCTAAATGGTCCGAGGGGCCATGCATGGATTCTGCACAGATGCATTTCTGTAGAGATCTATGGATGCTGAGCGCAAGAGAGGGAGTGAGGAACGATGCTAAGAAAGCGAGGGATAGAGAGCGGAAGGGACTCCAGAGGGGACTGAGCGACGAGATGGAGAAAATAGTAAAAGTCGTAGCGCCGCAATACGCGCCTGCTGTAAAAGGAGGTGGTGGAATACTAGGATTCGGAAGGAAAGCACCTGCTGTGGTCGATAAGCTCAATGAAGTCGATACGGACGATGAAGATGATGACGAGTGGGAGGAGGATGAGCCTTCAGCCTCCAATAACGCTGGCGATAAAGCGAAAGAAGCAGGCCAAGCACTCAAAGACGCAGCTGGAAAAGTGATTGACGAAGTGATAAAGCCTAAAGAGCAGACGCCAGAAGAGAAGGAACAAGCCATGGCTGCAGACGCAGCTGCTGCCGCCTTACCTGTCGAAGAACAACATCCAGCAGCGGGCGTGAACCCTAACCCACCTGCTGCAGATGGCGCAAAGGCCAAAGAAGACGCTAAGAAAGCGGCTGAAGAACAGTTTGTGGACCCTGAAGCTTTGTTGGAGAAAGAAGCACAGGCATTAGAAGCTGAGCAGAAAGCAGCTGCTGCTGCTGCTGGTAAGAAGGAGGATGTAGATGAGGATGGTGTACCGGGGAAGAAGAAGGTCATGAAACCTGCACAAGCAGACGCAGCTATCGATGACAAGAAGCTCGCAGACGCAGGTGCGCTTCCAAATGCGCCTAAAGCGCCTCTTGCTGCAAAAGTAGACGTCAATGGCCCCGTTCCTCCTGAAGCAGCACCTAAGCAGAAGCAGAAGCGCGATATTGTTCCTGAAGCAGGCAACCCGAATGACATGGAGAAACGAGCCGACCAGGAAAAGAAAGCCAACAACCTTCCTGGTCCAGCTGATCCTGCTGCGTTACGAGACAATGCAGGAGCGGGCAAGAAGAGACCTCCTGGAGTAAACAACGCGGACGAAGCGGATTCACTCGATGCCGCTGCTCCAAAAGCGCCTGAAAAGGCCGCTAACAGCAACAATGACGCAAAGGGACAACAAGCCGCAAGTGCGGGAGGCAGTGGATACAAGAATCGAGCATTGAAGAATTCTGCTTTCACGCCTGCTAGAATCATTGTCAACCCCCGCTGCGTAACTACATATGCGGGAGTATCGCATACGCAGCTCGCATTAGATTTGTTTGGCTCAGATGACGATACAGAGAATGATCTACTAGCTAGTGGTGGACGAAAAGGAAAAATGCTCTCGGATGACGATGAGGAGGACAACCTTGGAACATCGAGACAGAAGTCGTTTAATGATAAATACTCGTTAAGGGAGTTCGGAAATGCTGCGGAGACATTTGTATGTCAGGAAATGAGGACATCTGGTGAGGGCCCTACTGTCTATCTGTTTAAAATGGGTTCCAAACTGACTCTGCGGCACAGGCGGACGCTCGGCGCCCAAACAGCAACGAAGGACTGGATTCAGTATAGCAAGAGGTCTAATGGAGGGATGGCAGCCGAGGTAATGATACACGTTAGCGGAGTAAGCAGAGGTAGCTTCGGGATGAGGTAGACAAGGCCAAAGTCGCTTATGTTAAGCAAGCAGCGGAGAGAAGGGATGCTTTGGTACGCCCTGCCTATCCCGGCATCGCCAGACCTACGAATCTTGTACAACAGCGCTATACGTTGCATGGTAGAGCTTAGATGACGAAAGACAGTGTGACGACCTGGGTGTGAGGGAGTGCAAGGAGTAGTACAGTCCTCATCCCCCGTTCGTCCGCCGGAATGAGGAAGGTTGCAATATTGCTGAAGCTGCTTGATTCTCTTGGATTCGTGAATGCTACATCGCTAATTGGCTGCCGCGAAGGGTGCGCTCTAATGATACAGTACAACGTATGATATCCGTGTCTCTGCTACCGCAGCATTCTTGCTGTCAGTCTACTGCTTCTGAATAAGGTCTCTCCGATCATGTAGTAGAGGAAGCCCATGAATCTCGCGAATGACTGGCCGAATGTGCTACACGAGATCGAGTCAGCCATAGCCTTTCTCAAAACGGGCAACAGCTTACATCCAGAGAATGACCTGGAAATAGATAGTTCGCGAAGTCGGTGGTAGTCTGCTGATTGCGATAGTCAGGATAGTGTTGACGCCAAGCCATGCGAGCACGAGACGAGTTCTGAACGTTCGATTCGCATCGTCGATGTCGGTCCCGCTCTCGGATACTTCCTCCTGGAAAGGTGCTACAGCTCGCATTACGGCTGTTACGCAAAGACAGTCAGCTCCAATAATATTGTGATGAGTGTGATGATGGACGTACTCTGCTTGAAGCGCTCATCGATGGAGGCTTGTGTCTGTTCTTCGATCTCGACGACAGCTTCATCGTCTTTCCCGCTCTTTGTAGTTTGGACACTTGCTAGCGTTTCGGACTTGTCGCTTCCTTTCGTTCCCCACGAAACATCGTGTAGGTCTGGCCAATATCGATCTGTCAGCTCTTGCTCTACTTTGTTGAGGCTCAAGACGTACTGCAGAAACTGTAGACCGAAAGCACATTCGTAAAGGAGATTGTGATGAACAGATATTGGATGAAGCTGTTAAGCATGCTATAAAGTAAGAGGAGTGAGCTGCAGTCAGTATACCCTGATCGAGAAGCTTACTGCCAAGGGTCCATATAAATGATGGAAGCCAAGATCCAGATACCGAATGTACCTATCAGACCGGCAGCCTGGAAAAACAAGTCAGGTGCCATGCCATCATCGACATTCGGTCTGTAGCTTACTATAGGAAGAAAAGTGGCGCCAGTCGTTCCAGTAAAGATGACAGAAGCTATCGTCTGACCCTTATCGAGAGCTTCCTGGACTTTGGCTTGCATCGGGCAGATAGCCATGGCCGTCAAGTAGAGGGTATTTGCGACCAGATAGATAGCCATGATACCGAAAACCCAGAAGGAGAGTGCGTACATAAACCGTTCTCCTTTCGGTCTGTTGCCTAAGCCAAGGATGACTTGCAGAGCTAGGAACGAGAGATAGATGATCTTGAGAACCCAATTGACGATGCTGAACAATCGATTTAAAGTCATCAGCCTGTGCAGGGGCATAGACAATTGTGTCTCACCCAAGAACATCGTGGTCGTGCAGAAACTGGTTGTCGCCGGTATCTTCAAGAATCGTGCCTGACCAGCATGCGATAGACGCTGGATCCCCGCCGCCGGCCAGTCTTGGGTATCGCAGGCTAATCATTCAAGTCAGCATCTCATCATTGCATATACGGACTTCACCGCTGACTTGGTTGCGATAATGTCGATGATGATTGCTGTGTAGCACGAAATTCAAGTCAGCTGCGAATGCCTGTTCCGTAGTCAATCATACCAAAAGTATTATAGCTGGAAAATTGATCAGTAATGAACGACTAGGACGAACGCAGGACGCACAAGTTGGCTAATGCGAAGAAGCCCATAAAGATCGTGACCAAGTTGAGCAATGCTTGCACATGTAGGAACGCCAGTCGAATCATGCCATGTCCACTGAGATAGACTGTTGAATGTTGCCAGTCATCAGCCGGTATTACTGACAGTGTTTGAGGTTGCCTACTTCTGCCAAAATGCCAGAGACTGTAGATTCCGGCAGCCAGAGACCCGTTTAGCCAGCGCCTCCTTTGCCCGATAAGCTCTGCAGCTGCTTCAGGTACGTCTGTCTCGGCTTTCGAAGGCTTCACGTAGCCGAGCGTCCATTTCTCGCCAGCTTTTGCGACCAATTCGAAACATAGGATACTGTTCAGAAGCGTCAGAATCACAGCAAAGAATGTTTGTATGTCAGCTTACCGATCCTCGGCCACTTGAAGCCAGGAAAATGTCAGTGTCAGTACGGTGAAAGCATACAAGCCTGCTTACAGAACATGTTCTGCAGCAGAGTGAGGTGTAAGCTATGCTCAACCCTACGCTATAGCGACCTACCTTCGTAAAGATGCTCATTTGCTTGTACTTGTCGCCCATTCGAGCAGCCATCGTAGCTGCACTCAAGGATCAGTTCGCTTCGAAAGCCAAGGAGCGAATGCACTTACCGTCTCCATGGAAGTACTGGTCCAGCGGACGGCCTTGGATAGCTCGGTACCTATATGCTGAGAATGCTCCAGGCAAGACGCTCACATACCCGAAGGCACTTTCAGTCGGCTTGTCAAGGATCTGCAGACAGATTTCAGCGCAGTATGGCTGAGCATGTGAAGCTGAAACCCTACATTCGACATCTTGTATTCGAAGTTTTGCGAGGCTACTAGAGGATTGAGAAGCAATTTACCCCATTTGCCCAACATTGCATGGATCTCGCCTGCAGCGCCGCCGAGTGACTTATTATGATGAAATGCTTCCCACAGCAAGTAGATGGACTTGGGCTGAACTGCAACGTCAGCTATGTGAAGAATCGCCAAACTAGACAAGCATACCTGAGGCTTTGTTCCTGCATCGATGAGGCAGACTACTTCTGGATTAAGATGTCTGCCGATAGCATTGAATAGCCATCGATGACTGTTGATCTTCTTCGCGTTCTTTGCTTTGATACACAGGATGAATTGCACTGGCACGAGACCTTCCGCTTTGTTCTTGGCTGGGAAAATGAGTTCTGGCTTTTCGGATATCGATATTTGGGTAGTATATTCGAAGAGATGGCAGACAGTCGGTACGCCATCGATGTCTTTCTTCATGATCGAATCTTGGTAGATGCCTTGCGCAGCGAAGATATCGAGAGCAGCTTTGTCAGCGGGATCTGAAGCAGTCAAGCGGTGAGCACAGCGTCAATATAGATGCGGCAGTATCCTGCTAACCGAGCCCGTCAAGAATCATGGCAACGACGATCTTCTTCCAAGACTCCTCGCCCCTGACAGCGGTTCCTTCTTCTTCGTCTTTCTTATTCGCGAGCTGAAACTCAGACCATTTCGATATGACCATGTCTCTAATGTTAGACTGGATGCCAAACAAGGTGCGCTGATGACAGCCGTCAGTAAAGCCTTTGCAGAGCTGCACTAGCTGACTTACTGCGACTAGTTCTCTGGACTCGTTGTAGTAGGCTGGCAAAATCTCGTAAGGACCGCTCACCTATATGCAGCAGAAATCCTCCTCACTCATGGCGATAAGCAGCTCGGTCTTGCGACCATACTTGTTCTGGCGGAACGAATACCCTGCACTGGGCAGAAAGTCGTCCGGATCACAAGTACTGCAGACATGTCTTAGCATCTGTAAGCGGGCAGACGCGTGCGCGACTTACGCTGCTGTATACCGAACATGGGTGAACTCCGTCTCGCCAGCCATGTGAGCGTAGCCACCGGCCAGATTAGCATTTCTTACAGCAGACGGTACGTCTTGAGACGAGGGCGAGTCAGTTCAGGTCATCGAAGCACAAGCGAAGTAGACATACCGTATTCCGTAATGAAACGACCCTTGGTGAGCTTGACCTTCTTTGTCTTTGCTCTACCTGGCTTGATCCGCTGTCTGCGAACCCAAGCGTCTGAAGAGGCTTCTTTATCCGAGCTCGCAACTGAGAGTGCTGAGCTGTAGCGCGGGTCCATGCCGCTACTGAACCCGCCAGGACCGAGTCCGGAACCTGCGTAGCTCGGCTGACGCGATCGAGCCTGCGGTACAGACAGGAAGCCGCTCCCTCCACTCGAATCTCCGTAGCCCTTGTCTTCATAGCTACGAGGATTGCTATGTAAATTGCTTGCGCTATCGTCTGGGACCAGAGTGGAAGCATGATAGCCTGACTGACGATCGTCGTACTCGTTGATGAGGGTAGATTGGCTAGAGCTGTAGCCATCTGAAGGGGGGCTGAATCTGACTTTGCCAGATCCAGTCGGCGAGTCATAGTTCCGCAGATTCTGATACCTGTCTTCGTTGGGATCGACATACTCCTGAGGGTCGATTGACGAGTTCCAAGCCCCTATGTCCTCCTGTTCTGGTGGATAGGCTGCGTATTCGTCTGTCAGCGATGTCAGATTCTGCTGCGAGCCATACGGTGAAGAGCGGTTGCTGCTACTGTTTCCACTGTCGCTTCTGAACGGACGACTGGCATTGGGCGATTGTCGCCCTTTCTTCGATTTGGCCATGTTGCCTTGGATGGCCCTTGGCTAGGTGCTAGCAAGTATATGATTGGTGATTGTGGTGATAAGAGCGTGGTGCCAGACCCTTCTCTTACTCTGGTACCTACTTGCTGGGTTGTACAAACATCAGCGGGTCAGCACGGTCATAGACGGGTTGGAGCAGGTGCAGACGAGGGAGGGCATAAAGGGGAACTTCAGGCGATGTCTTGAGGTGGGTAACACATCCATTTGCGACCTTTCATGAGCGGATAGGGCCGCTGGATCCAAACCGGACCAGGTGTGATGTAGCGTCAGTGCTCTTTTTCGAGTGTGCTCAGGAAGCACACAGTATCGCGATGTCATGTAAACGTATCAGTCAGTGTATTAGCTGCGTTGTAGGCTCAACAATGCGACTTTGAAATCCTTTGAAAATCAAAGGCCTAAGTCGAAAAGAGGCTGGCTACGAGCTTTGAGAGCTATCGACAGCTCGAGAACCCTCAACCTATACGCTCGACGATATCAAGACATTTCTCGACGCCTTAAACACGCTCCTTACGCTTTCAAGGCTTGTGTTTCGCGGCAATAAGCAAGCAGGGCTTTCCGCTACGTTTGGCCTGGGCGACACGGTTCCAGCTGGTCGTTTTTGGGGCTTGAAAAGAGCAGGGCTAGCTGTGCGTTGAGCTGGCTGGACGATACTATCTGCGCAGTATCAAGTACTGATCCTGTGCTCAATCTATACCGACTTTCCGCTATCTGGCTGCGATACAATTCGACCTCCTTTCCTCGTGCTGGCGACCAAAACGCTCTCTTGGAACTGCTTATACGATTCGCACGACATTGCACTGCATCGCATACTACCGTCATAATTGTATATCGTCACTTTGGGGGATTATAGCGCTGTTCAAGGTCCTGTAGCATCTGCCAATTCCCGGCGAACGCACCGCCGGCACCATGTCATCTTCGCATAGGTGAACGCAGCAATAATACGTCATGGGCTTAGCAACAGTGCTGATCTGCGAAATCTTCGGATCTCAACGAACTACAGTTCCGGGAGCTCAAACGTAGTCGGCGTTCACTACCGCGTAGGCAAGAAGATCGGTGAAGGCAGTGTCAGTAGATGATATTAACATGTACCGAAGCATCTGCTGATGCTGCCATTCCTCTCTATACAGTTCGGCGTTATCTTCGAAGGTGACTCTTCTGAGCGCACAGTCGCACAACGTCTCGTTGACACTGAAGCTGTCGCAACATAGGCACAAATCTCCTGAACAACCAGACAGTCGCCATCAAGTTTGTATGTCGTTTACAAAGTTAAGATTGAAGGCCGGGCCTGATCTCGACTGTCACCTAGGAACCTCGAAAAAGCGATGCCCCTCAGCTACGAGATGAATACAGGACATACAAAATCCTTGCGGGATCGCGTAAGCATATGTTTCTGGCTCGCACTGGCCACGGGCAGCTGATGCGACTGTTGATGTCACAGCTGGTATTCCGCAAGTATACTACTTTGGACAAGAAGGCCTGCACAACATCCTTGTCATTGATTTACTGGGACCAAGTTTAGAAGATCTATTCGATATGTGCGGCCGCAAGTTCAGTACGAAGACGGTTGTGATGACGGCCAAACAAATGGTAGGACCGCCCAAGCTCGGTCTTCTTGGATATCGCTGACAATTAGCTTCTATACAGCTTACGCGCGTACAAACCATACACGAAAAGAATCTGATCTACCGAGACATCAAGCCAGACAATTTCCTGATAGGGCGTCCAAGCACGAAAGGCGCCAATGTAGTCCATGTCGTCGATTTCGGAATGGCAAAGCAGTACCGAGACCCAAAGACAAAGCAACACATCCCTTATCGCGAGCGAAAGTCCCTGTCGGGAACGGCAAGATACATGAGTATAAACACTCATTTAGGGAGAGGTCAGCATCTCTGGCCCATCGCCATAAGAAGTCGCATTAACTGACGTAATTACGCAGAGCAATCCCGACGAGACGATCTCGAAGCGTTGGGCCATGTTTTTATGTACTTCTTGAGGGGAGGTCTACCATGGCAAGGCTTGAAAGCTGCGACAAACAAGCAAAAGTATGAGAAGATCGGAGAGAAGAAGCAGACTACGCCAATCAAGGAGCTTTGCGAGGGCTTCCCAGAGGAATTCAACATATATCTCAACTACGTCCGCAAGCTCGGCTTCGAGGAAACGCCTGATTATGACTTCCTACGCGAACTCTTCACGAAAGTCTTGAAGAATGCCAACGAGCCGGAGGACGGCATGTACGACTGGATGCTGCTGAACAATGGCAAAGGATGGGAAGCTGGCAGCGTGAGTCCCCAGCATACTGGGCACACTGGATTGTGGTCAAGACTGAACAATTATGCATCTACAGCCCACATCAGCACTGCTCGTTCAGCAAGCCCACCATTACGCCAATCAAAATGAGCGTCCATACCGCTCTAGCGGGATCCCTCGAGAACAGCGCGAGCGTGAGCGGGCCGAGCGAGCAGAGCGCCACGCTCAGCGAGCCTCTGCTCAAGCTGCTGCTGCGAACGGCGCCCAGCCTGGTGTCACTCCTCCGTCTCCTGCTCTGGTCAGACAAAACTCGAGAGGCAAACTTGCTCGTCAACAGTCGGATGCACCTGCGGCTTCCAATGTAGCGGTTATTGCCGGCCGGACGGGCGGCTCTCTTCAACCTCAGCCCAAGAGACAGTCCTCCAACCAGGCTGCTCCTTCGGGAGCCGGCACGCCTGGTGCTTACCCTTACGGCGCATCAAACACGTATACTGGCGCTGGTAGCGAGAGATATCCCAACGAGTACAACGAGTCGTCGAATGGAGGTCGGCTAGACCAGAGCATGCAGTCCCCGCAAGGCGTGACATCGCCTGCTGATCCGAGGGCAGATAACGCGAGGAATGGTCAACATATGTCCAACGGCGAATACCTCGACCACGAAGAGGGACAGCCACAGAAGAGCGGCTTCAGCAAGTTTATAGAGATCATTACCTGCAGGTGTGCGTGATCGGGATGGGCTTCAACAAAATCTGAAGTCCGGCTCCATTACTTCGACTTACACCTCCATTACGATTCCTCATGATGCGAAACGAAAGGATATCACGAGAATGTCCTGTTGATACCCTTCTTACTAGACATTCATCTGTCTTCAACGATCCTTCATCCTTGACGCCGATTAATGGTATACGTGTCAGTCATTACCTTCGGTTGTCAGTCTGTCTCTATGTACTCTTGTAACGACCGCTAGCACCTGCCAGCAGGCTCGAGGCCAGTGGACCGGCTCGACTGCCTTTGGATACCTTCACTTTCTTGTGACTAATTAGAGCGTACTTTGTTATTGAACGTCGGTAATACAAGCAGTATGATGTACAAACTCGTTTACCATGATGCTACAGTCTTTGATCGAATAAGGTCTTTCACACTTTCGATAATAAGGCCACGGTTTTCTCGGCTATGACCTCATGTATGGCTGACTTGAAGTGTGTACTATCCATCCATATCCTTCCTCCGCTGGCTCTGCTTATATCCGCAGCAGAAAAGCCGAACTCCTCTGGCTTCTCATTAACGTCCCTCAATATCTGCCAGACATCGACCAGGACGATGGTGACGCCAGTATACCACGTCTTGAAGTCCTTGATCTCCGCCTGCAGCGCTTCTCGCCAGCTCTCTGTATTCCGTTCGAACTTGCTGTGCGCCTGAGAAGCCGCTGCGTTAACACCAGACGGTGGAGCGCGAGGAGGATTCGTAAAGACTAGAAAGTGCCGGGCTCCTATACCATATAAAGCGGAAAGAGCATTCTTGAAAAGGGATTTGGCCGCACTTTTCGCATCGATATTGGCATTTTCATCAGCGAGCTCTGCCCAGACGGCTGTTCGTTTCGCATTAGATCAGTATTGCGATGTTCATCATGGTGGCCGCACCAAAGATGGAGGTAGCGTATTTTCTGGGTAAGATGGAAGGCCGCATGAAGGATACGGCATTGAAGAGGTTCTTGCCGCCTATACTGTACTTATTGACTTCTGGAACAGCTAGGTCAGGCTGCTGCTGAGCGAAGCGCTAATCATGGAGAGGTACTCAGACGTAATCTGAGGGGAGGTGCGATTCCTAAGCGCTACCTGAACCTGAAGCTGTACGCTGTGAACAGTGCATTGTTCATTCGCGTAGTTGTACACTTGCAGAGGCTTGCCGCGTTTCTTCTGAACAAGGTCCTCGACCCAGCCCTGACCTGGCCGCGAGTCTGAGGAGCCGAATCTTTGGGCCTCTCAGCTCGGTATGAGCCAGTTCTGTGTCTAAATTCTTACACGAAGAGATATGAAATCTCCTCGAAGCCAGGCCAAGTGCTTTCCATTGATCAGTCACGAGGAGTTGATGCGTAAGCAAGATGTTCATGGACCTGCACCAAGCCTCATTATATCGTTACTTCGTTGATCATCATTACACCGTATTCATCGACAGCCGCTCTGGGTTGTCTATCCGCGATCGGGCGATTGATTCACATGCAGTAGCAGTAGCGCTCAAAGCACTTCTCACACTTGTCCGTTCTCTCTAGCTTAGCAGCCTGCCTCTTACGCTCAACGATCGCGCATGCTAAGCAGTCTCCCCAATTCTCATCCTTGTCTTTGCCGTCCGGGGCAAAACCTCGAGTCGTCGTCTCGAACATCGAGTCCAAGAAGCCTTTCTGTTCGTCTTCATCGTATGAAAGGTCATATGTAGAGACACCCGTCTTGAACCCCTTCTTGCTAGGTGTATTGGGCAGATAAATGTACATGGCCATTCCTTGCGAGATCTCGGATTCGTTTGCGTCGCAGCCAAAAAAACTTGGCCGATTCGCGAAGCCCTTCTCGCTTCTAAACTCCTCTACCGATGGAAAGAAAGGAAGAATCTGCTGGCCATCGAGCAGCTGGGCCCGGTCGAAAGATGCTCGAAGAGACCCGCCATTTGGCCAGTAATCGTCTGTATCCGCTGACCCATCAACAGCTATGATAGTGTCGACCTTGCGTGCTTTCACCAGAAGCGGATCCAGAGGTACGCTATACAGGTATATTAGCTAATAACTTGAATAGTGGACAAGGCTCACTTGGCACCAGCTTCACCGCCGTCTACTAGATCGAGCTCATTCTTGTCTGAGTATGCATAAACGCCAGGTTTGAGGCCTTCAAATGACGACGGATAGTTGACAACCTCATCATCCTCTTCAGCCACCTTCACGCCTAGCTCGTCGGACAGCTTGGTCAGCTGCTTGTTCAAGATCTTCTGAGCGACGCCGAGCAGAGTCGAGTTGCCTCTTTGCACCACTGCGTTGAACAGCGAACTAGAAGTTCCAATAACGAAGCCGAACTGAACAGGCGTGTCAGCAATACCGAGTTTAAGGCTGTGGCCTTAGCCTACATTTGCGAGGTTGTTTACACAAGACTTCTTGTCCTTGGGTTTACCCGAAACAAGCTCGGTGCCGGTATAATCGAGCTCGACGAAGTGAGCCAGCTGAGAATCCCAGCTACCAAATCTGCGCCACTACTGTAAGTCATGGGTGTATCACAACCTAGCGATGACACTTACTCGAAAGGGTTGAACTCGTATACGTTGCTTTCCAGAGGGATAAAGTAATTCTCCAGCTTGTCGACCGGGGCCGAAAAGCCAGGTGGCCGACTGCAAGCGACGACCGCAGGGAACGGCAGCTCAGCATCCTTGAATGCCTGAACATTGCGTATATCCCCCCATTGTGTGCCAATGTTGTTCTTAGTCTCCGAGTCTTCGAAATATGTGTCTTCAGTCGTACCTCCCGGTCCAAACTTATAAGCTGGATGTCACTTATGCACGGTCAGTCGCAGATGAGTTGGAGAGATGTGAAGAGACTGACACAGGGCGAGTGACCATGCATCTGCGTACACCACATCGAAACCGGCGTCGCGCTTCAATGCCACATTGTCCTTGAGGTTGTCGTAATATTGCGCGGTCTTGAAGAGGTTCTTACTGGGGAGCATCAGATGACGATCTAAAAACCAGCTGTACCACTTTCAGCCGAATCATCGAGGCCTGAACCCGTTGGCACCCCTACCCTTGAAGTTTGTCCGAGCCCAAAACTAGATCGCGAAACGAAGGTTGATTATTGATAGCCAGACTAGACACGAACCAGCTCCCACCAGACAGGCCAGTCATGTATGAAGCCAGCTGGTATACGCCTCCTGTGCCTGCCTTGACAGCATCCTCGTTCCTGCCATCTAGGGCGTTGAAGGTACCGGCGCCAACTTGTGCAGCTCTGAAGCCTCCTCCAGATACTGCTATGCCGACGATGGGCCCTGTAAAGGCTCCAGGTCAGCTGTTAAGCATACATCAGCCGGGATCGACTCGCTTACAGTCTTTGGCTGAGGGAGCCAGCTTAGTAAGGTCATACCCGAGATTATGTCTACTCATATAGTCTTGAAAAGCTTTAGCAACGGGACCTGCCCGCCGCTTATCGATGTACTCCTGCTCTTTGGCACTAAGGGCCTGGTTGCCTCCTTGGACTGTACCAGCATCTCGAAGGAGATCTCTGTTGGGACAGTCTACCTTGCGTGGTGCATATGTATTATCGGCTGCAGCGACTAGTACGCCAGCCAGACAGGAAGCTAGCAGAGCAACATGGAGGAATCGAGAGAAAGTCATACCTGATGACGGGCGTAGGGAGGTCTGGGAAGGAATGTGTGTAGGACAGAAACGCCCAGTTGTGTGTTAGAGAAGACGTCGATGCTGTTCGACGAGTGAGAGGTTCAAAGTCTGCAGCGCGGGCATCGGCTCGTCGGAGGGCTTGCGGATCCGCAAACAAGGGGAGACTGTCGCGGAATGTGAATGTCGTTGCTATGGAGAATCTGTGACCATGCAATTAGGCCCAGCTTGCTGCTCAAAGGTCCCGCATCCAGTAGGTGATGTCATTTCTTTGAGTAGCAGTACCTGTCGAAACATGCTTCGCACTGTCGAGACCTCGGCAAGCCTGCAGCCTGCCTTCTTCGCTCAACAATGCCGCAAGCTAGACAGTCGCCCCACTTCGCATCGCTGTCTTTGCCTTTCGGCGGGTAGCCTGTGGTCGTTGTCTCGAACATAGACTTTAGGAACCCTTTCTGATCTTCTTCGTCATACGAGAGCGTAAATGTGCCAACATTCGTCTTGAAGCCCCTCTTCTGGGGAGTATTTGGCAGATAGATCAGAAGAGCCATGCCTTGGGAGATGTCGGCTTCAGTGGCAGTGCATCCGAAGAACGTAGGGCGCTGTGCGTAGCCATTCTCCTTTCTGAACTCTTCTTCTGAGGGAAAGAATGGAAGAATCTGAGGACCGTTCAGTTGGCGTGCCCGTTCGTAGGAGAAGCGAAGTGCCTTTCCGTTCGGCCAATTGTCTTCTGTGTTGGCAGAGCCGTCGACCGCAATAATAGTATCAATCTTTCTAGCCTTGACCAGCAGTGGATCTAGCGGAAGGCTGGTAACGCTCCGGGTCAGCGATATATCTGAATTGGGCGGAGCCAACTGACTTGGCTCCAGCTTCGCCGCCATCGACGAGATCAAGTTCATCTGAGTCTGCATATGGGTATAAACCGGGATTGATGCCTTGGAAGGGTGACGGGTAGTTGGCGACTTCCTCGTCATCTTCGGCTACATCCTTGCCCAGACTGCTCGACAGCTGGTGCAGCTGCTTGTCAAGGATCTGCTTCTTGGCGACTCCTAGCAGAGTTGCATTGCCCTTCTGGATGACTGCGTTGAATAGACTACTTGATGTTCCAACAACGAAGCCAAACTATCACGGCATTTCAGCCTTGCATGCAAGTGGTGGTTGACACAACACTCACGTTTACAAAGTTGTTGACGCATGACTTGTTATTCTTCGGCTTGCCTGATCGAAGCTTCGTGCCGGTATAGTCGAGCTCGACGAAATGAGCTAATTCAACGTCCCAGCTGCCGAACCTGTAGCGGAACAAGCGTTCAGCCATAATGTGCTCTTCTTGGATGTCATAAGCCTGCACGTACTCGTAAGGGTTAAATTCGTACACGTTGCTGTTCAGAGGTATGATTTCGGTGTCGATTTTGTCTATAGATGCCGAGAAACCAGGTGGGCGACTGCATGTTACCACAATTGGGAATGGTAACTCTGCAGTCTTGAAGGATCCGACCCTGCGAATGTCCCCGAACTGGACGCCGATGTTATGCTTAGTTTTCGACTCATCGAAATAGTTCTCTTCACTCGTGCCTCCCGGTCCAAACTTGTACGATAATGCGATACTCCAATAATCGGTGTGCTGCACAGGAAAGCCAGCCTCCCGTTTGAGGGCTACATTATCCTTGAGATTGTCGAAATATCGGTCAAGTCTAAGAGGACTTTTACTCGGCAGCATCAGGTGCTTGTCTAGGAACCAGCTTTAGAGAAGGTGGTCAGCGGAGCTACCGGACTAATGATGAATATGACAGTTACCCTTGAGATTTCTTGGATCCAAGTACGAGGTCATCTAACCGTGGAACATCGTTGATAGAGAGGCTGGAGACGAACCAGCTACCGCCAGACAATCCAGACATGTACGATGCGAGCTGATATACACCGCCGGTTCCAGCCTTGACAGCGTCCTTGTTTCTTTCGTCCAGGGCGTTGAAGGTGCCAGCTCCTACTTGTGCAGCCCTAAAGCCACCACCAGATACTGCTATTCCGACGATAGGCCCTGTCGATTGTATCAACTTGAGCTTGCAGTACAGCATCGGGATTAGGAAGGACATACAATCCTTGGGCGTTGGAGCCAGCTTCGAGAGATCGTATCCGATATTGTGTCTCTTCATGTAGGTCTCGAATGATTTTGCGACGGGTCCCGCCCGCCGCTTATTGATGTACCTCTGCTCGCCGGGGCCCACAGACTGGTTACCCTGCTGAACCGTACCTGCCGAGCGCAGAAGATCCCTGTTGGGACATGTTACTTTGCGAGGTGCGTAGGTGTCGCTGGATGTGGGTGCAGAGTCCGCTCGCCAGGCGAGCAAAGCCAGCAGGACGGCGGAGCGCAGCAACATTCCGACGTAAATCGCTACTTCAGGGACCTATACTATGTCTTGTGTACGTCTGGATCTACGTTGGCCCTCTAAGTTGTCATGATCTTGACACTGTCAGAAAGCCTTTGAGCACAAAAGGTCTGCGGACCGAATGCGCTGTTCCAATTGACAGTTCAGGGGGAGCATGAACCTGGTCATAAGTATGAAGAGAAGTCTGTGAGAAAACGCCTGTGAGCAATTACCGTCGCTTCATGCTTGAGGCTGGCCGAGAGCTTTATCCCTGAACGTTCTTCTGTGTTGCGCGAGTGGGGATATAAGCATTGGTACAAGGGCTTCTTTATCTTCATCGTCTTCGTGTATGCATAGTGGATTAGGGCGACACTTTCATGAGGTAGCTCTCTTGCTCTTGCTCCGTACGTCAGTCTCCATCTCGCAAAGATGCCGTTCGCAAGCATGACCCAGGACGATGTAGCGGCATTCTACGAGCTACTGGACGAGTGAGGATTAGCTGGACATATCAAGGTGGATTCAACGCTGATTCAGTTTCGGTTGATGCGAACGCAAAAGATACTTTGAATCTCGGAAAGAGCTCTTCGCAAGCTGGGTCAACCCTAATGGATCTACTGGGACGACGTCGCACAGCAATGCTCCTGTACATGCTCCTGCTCCCGTTGCTCCTCCTACTTCTGCTCGGATGACGGCTCGTAGGCATCAAGTTCGCCGGACTTGGCGGGCCCTTCTCTGACTCTCTCGATGCTTCGCAGCACCTCCTCCTATCTCTAGAGCATCTCCTGCACCTCCTCCTCCCGTCCCTGCAGCTGCAAGCTACGTCGATACTGCCTCGGCCAAGCCAGCGAAGCCACAGCCCAGTAACAAGTACGGGGTGACGATACCGAGCATGTCCGATTTTAAAGACCCGAAGTTCCAACAAGGCTTCAAGTTCGCCGGTTCAGCTGCTTCTGCTGCTGGAGGTCTGATAAATAAGCATGTCATGGGGAATGCACCGAGATCACCTGAACCTGCTGGCGCTGCTGGTGGTAGTGCCCCTCCACCTGCATCGAAGCCATCTGGATTAGCAGGAAAAGCCATGTCCTTTGCGCAGAATAAGATGATGGCTCCGCCTGCTGCTCCAAATGCTGCGACGAATACAAGCGTACCTCTACCGCCTCCATCTCCAGCATCTCGAGGTAGTGGTAGTGGTAGAGGTATAGGTAGCGTGACGGCGCAGTACGATTATAGCTCAGCGGAGTCAGGCGATCTGTCCTTCAAGCAAGGCGATTCCATCACCCTGCTTGCGAAAGAGAGTGCAGATTGGTGGAAAGGAGAATTCAGAGGCAGGCAAGGTCTCTTCCCGGCTAGTGAGTTTTAACGTAGTCTCTCAGGCTCTGTGTATTCGACTAACTCGGTATGTGCAGGCTACGTCTCCGAAGACTAGACAGAACGCTTGAGCTGTGAGCTATATTGTATGAGCTACCACAAAGGCCTGAGAGCTTATCAACGGAGCTAGATGTCGTATAGCAACTGTAAGCACGAGTGTGCAGCCAAATTCGCCTTTGTATTTATACAACGCGCGATGCTTGCCCCGCCTATCGAGTATACATTGGGACACGACTATAGACGGAGCCTGCCATTACTGCCTAGCTTTGCCCTAACATGCTCTGGCAGCCATTCCCTTGGGAAGTCTGCCGACGTTACCTTCTTCTTTCCCTTTTTGCTCTTGTGTGCATCTGAATGCCGCGTATCTAGCACTATATCGCTCATGGGATCGGTCGTATCCTATCAGCGCGAAGATATCAGTAAGCTAAGTTTATATATATCTGATGGTGGTTACTCACCTCTGCCTCCTTGATCAGCCTGTCCAATGTATCGGAACACCACTTGGCATTCATGAAGAAAGTAGGGAACATCTCGCATGATATCTTCAATGTGTCCTTCGCTGGATCCCATCTAGATCCAGCCAGCAATTTGAACTTGTGTTGCTGCTCCTTCGTTGTCAGGATCTTCTGTATCCGCACAAGGTCCGCCAAGCGTAGGGTGAGGACTGCTTTGCGTGATGCAGGATGGCTCGGATCGCCTAGGTGATGTTGCGAGCGTAGTTCCATAAACTGCGCTTCAGGAGGACGGACGAAGGGTCTGCGAGCGCCTTCCCAAGTGAACACGATTAGGCAAGGTCGAGTGGATCGTATGAATATGCTCTGCTCACTGTGCAGCTGCGGCAGCTGGAACTGGATCAGCCTGAGCATGTGAAGCTTCGTCCGGTCTTTCTCGATGACCAGATGCGTAGCCAGCGGGACATCATCATGGTCGAAGTCTTTGAGGTTCTGCATGTCCATTGGATCATTGTCTTTCGCGAGCTTGTGTTCCAGCAGCTTTGCGCTTCTCGCGGACGTGCTGGCGATAGTTCTTCGCTGGAAAGACGTCGTTTTCGCTGCTGTTTTCGCGGTATCGCTGCATCTGCATATCCTGCTTGTTCCTGCTACTGCATTGCCCAATATTTGCTGCATCTTGACCGCTTGTTTCCTGCTGGAATCGGACTCTGCCAAAAAAGCGGTTCTTGCTTCTGCACACCAAACCCTCCAAGATGCCTATGCTCGCTAACCCTGCGTCTAAATACAAGTAAATTGAAGCTAACAAAGTCTGTAAAGCAATTCAAGGCTTGACTGTTGAAATCCTACATAGACCTTTCAAGCCCGTAGACATCCCCGACCGAACATGGCCAAGTCGCACAATCACTGCTCCTCCGCGATGGCTCAGCTCGGATCTCAGGGATGGAAATCAAGCTCTCGTCAACCCTATGACCGTCGAGCAGAAAACCCGGTTCTTCAATCTCGTAAGCTTCGGATCCCATGTTTGCCGTGACTCGCATCTTATGGCTTTGGTCCGCAAACGCTCCAGCTTGTCAAATGTGGGTTCAAGGAGATTGAAGTATCGTATCCTGCTGCAAGCGACACCGACTTCAACTTTACTCGGATGCTCATTGACAAGAAAATGGGTCACGACGAAGGTGTTTGGATCCAGGTGCGGCGAACACTATAATTGAATCAGTACACTTCTGATCTTCCTCGCAGGTGCTTTCGCCTGCCCGTGAAGACCTTATCCGCCGGACCTTCGAAGCGGTTAGGGGTGCTCCCCGCGTCATCTTCCATATGTACAATGCTACTTCCCCCTGCTTCCGCTCAGTCGTCTTCAATAACGACAAGCCCCAGACAGTCGACCTCGCTTTACGCCATGTCAAGATTGTCCGAGACTTGGTAAACGAGAGTATCGCGAGAGGAGACGGGACAGAATGGCAGTTCGAGTATTCGCCAGAGACATTCTCGCAGACAGAAGAAGACTTTGCATACGACATCTGCAATCAGGTCATGGATACATGGTTCGATGGAAAAGACAGGTCGAAGGAGCACCCTATCATCTTCAACTTGCCTGCAACAGTCGAGATTGCGACGCCGAATCACTATGCGGACCAGGTAACTTCTATCATAAATGATTGTACCGCTCATCTCTAACGTTGGCGAACCTCAGATCGAATACTTCTGTCGGCATCTGTCTGATCGCAAAAATGCACATATCAGCTTACATTGTCACAACGACAGAGGGTGTGCGACCGCAGCTACAGAGCTCGGTATCTTGGCCGGCGCACAACGTGTCGAGGGCTGTCTATTCGGAAATGGTGAACGCACAGGCAACGTCGACTTGGTCAACTTGGCCTTGAATCTCTACACCCAGGGTATCTCGCCCAACTTGGACTTTAGCGATATTTATGCTGTGATGGAAACTGTGACGGAGTGCAATGAGCTGCCGATACATCCGAGACATCCATATGCTGGAGAGCTCGTCTTCTGCGCATTCTCTGGCTCTCACCAAGATGCTATCAAGAAGGGCTTTGCAGCTTACAAGAAGCTTGGAGGACACTGGGAGATCCCTTATCTACCTATCGATCCGCAAGATATCGGCTGCACGTACGAGGCTGTCATTCGTGTCAACTCACAGTCCGGAAAAGGAGGAGTATCATACATTGTACAGGAACGACTTGGCTTCGATATGCCGAGGAAAATGCAAGTCGCCTTTTACCAAGTCATCCAAGCGGTCGCAGACAGGACAGCAAAGGAAATGTCGCAAGACGATATCGAGAGGATCTTCCGAACTACATACCATTACGGCGAAGGCTACCAAGGCCGTATTGTCCTACAAGACTACTCTCTTGGCAGATCGCCTCACGGAGACGCTTCCTCCGCTTCTTTATCCGTTCGTTCGCCTAATGGCCAGTCTGGATTCATGACTTCTTCTCCCTCCAATCTTACTCAGACCAATCCGAATGCACGCAACCGCTTCTTCAACGGAACAATCTTGGATGGAAGCCAAGAGAGGAATATCTCGGGGTCTGGTAATGGTCCCATTTCGTCTCTCCTCGATGCCTTGAAGAAGGACTGTGATATCGATCTTTCGGTCCGCGAGTTTACAGAAGCAGCTATTGGACAGGGATCAGATACAAGGGCTGCATCCTTCGTCGAGCTGATCGATAGCAAGGGTAACGGAACGTGGGGAGTCGGCGTGGACGTCGATGTCACATCTGCCATCTTGCAAGCTGTCCTATCAGCTGTCAATGGTGCAGTCCTTGACAAAGAAGAGCTCAATGACGAGCTTGATGCCAATCTAGCTACCCCCGCTGCCAAGGTTGCGCCAGCGAATAGCATCCCTATCCTATCGAAGTAGGCAGCACCCAGGACGAGTAATGATCAGTGAGATGTAGTAACAGGGATTGGGACTGGTGCGGTAGAATAAAAAATGCGCTTGATGCTAAGCTAGCAGAGCTCAAAACTATCTTTACATCAACAAACTGATCTGCAACTGCAACACGCACGTATATTGTGAAGGCGAAAATTCGGATGACACTAATTCAGCTGGCATACGCAGTATACCAATCCTCATTTTGCAAGCTCTCCATCTCGATCGAGTCCTCCACCCAGGCAATGGTGACGATGCGTCTTGCACGAGGCTCTCGAGTGCGTCTTGAAATTTCAAGTATACTGCCAATCTACCTGCGTCAGCTCGGCACCTTCATTCAGCACTAACGGACTAACCGTCGTGTATCGCTCGAAGCTATGATATGCGTAAGACTAGCATCGTCCAGTCTATTTACCAGCTTGCCGCCGGCACGCTTGACGGTGTCGCCAGCTTTGTACAGCTGCCTGTCCGTTTCAGCTTTATCGGCTGCGAAAGACTCGCTGGTCGACGGGCTTTGAAGAGCATTACGTTCTGCATTTTCAGACGTATCGAGATAGAAGACGAGATGCGCAAATATCTGCTCTTCATCGTAGGCGTTCGCACTGCTCGCTGCACCCATCCCAGATCGTGCAACTGCAGAAGTTGAAGGTGCGGCTTGACTTATGCTGACGCTTTCGTCTTCAGATTTTACGGTTGGGCTGCGGAACAAGGCCTAAAAGACTATTCAGTCGTGTTTCAGTCCACTAGACACTAAATTCACCTTTCCTGAGGGGTCAGAGGGATGGTCGGAGTCCGAGGCTGTACTTGCTTCTTCTTCGGTATCACTGTCGACCTGCTGTGTCTCTCTTCGATCTCCGAATTTGTTCTGCACGCTCTCCTCCATCTTGCCTTTCTTTATCGGAGGTACGTCTGGCGATGATGACCTTTCAATCTTGCTGGATTTAGCGGGCGATTTCCCGTTCCGTCTGGCTGCGGGACCGTCTTCTTCATCAGACGATAGATCTTTGACGCGCTCTTCAGTAGCTGCGGTCATGTGTATATAATAGCGAGGAGTGAGCGGAAGAATGTATTGAGCGACTACAGAGTCGATGATCCATTTTGGATCAATTACATCATTGCCAGCCTTGATTATGTTCTTGATCTTCATGACTGAGGATCATCATTTGATTAGACACCTCCGCACGATTGAATCAGCCACTCACAGGTTGTCCGGCTTGCGAACACGTAGCATTCTCGATCTTTCGGGACCGTCTGCCATCGCTGTCCGCCATGTGCGATGACAAGCTTTTCGAGTTCTTGCTTATTCTTGCTCTTCACCTCTGCGCCGTCCTCGAAGACTCCCTCGACGATGTCTGCAGGGATATACATCAATAAATGTAGCGGCCGCTCTAATAGGCAGGACTCACAGAAGACTGGGCAGCCTTCGAACAGCTTAGATTCTGCTTGTACATCTCTGATGTCTGCTCCTTGCAGACTGGCCAATACGGCTGCTTTGGGATTGCGATTGACAACCTTCCGTTTGCGGCTAGCGTCAAGATCAGTCTAATCTTCCGCTGCTGATGGACGAGCTGATGCGGCTGACCTGAATGAGTCTGCGATAGTCTTTTGCGATCTCTGCGAGCTTGCTATTGTGAGGAAATCGACTGCGACATTCAAGCCATCAGCCAGATCATGCACAGTGTAACCTCGAGCTAACCTCGGTATCGGTGGCAGTCCTCCGGCTTCATGTCCCAGCGTACCTTCTGCACACGCGGAAAGCGGAAACAGACTTCGGCGCCGTAGCCCATCGCTGAACGCGTACTTCAGATATGCTCGCATCAGACTTAGTACCTTGCCTACCGTCAGCAGTGATTTCTGCAGCTTTGACCGCTACCAGGAAGGAGCTGAGAAAGAAATCAGCAAGATGCGGTCTAAGCTTGCGCCGACCTACTCTTCTTTTCTGAACCATACATCCGGCTTCTCAGTGCCGAAGATGTAGCCTTCCGGATCCTTCTGTCCCTTGACCCAGTTCCGACCGTTGCCCTTCAAGTATTCGCTGTAGTAGCTTTTTCAGCCTAACCCACAGCCCCAGACGACGAGACTGACGTGATCTTACTGAAATCCTCCATAGAGAACCCTGAGCCGACTTTGCAGAAGGACAGGAACTTGGGTTGATCTGGATCACTATCGTCCAGAACGCCACACACGAAAGAGGACAGAGTACCGCCTCGTCGACCAGAGCCCCAGAAGCCACCCATTACTAGGACGTCTACCTCTTCGCCAAGCGAGTCCATGTATTCTGGCTTGACTTTGATCCAATCGTCTTCTCTTCCGTGTAGAGTGTAGACGGATTCTAGATTCTTGACTACCAGCCCTTCACCTCTGAAAGTACACTTAGTACGATATTTGGGGTGTAACAGAAGCGGACTGACTGTTTGTCCAGAATCCAGGCCATCTTCTCTTTAATGTCCTTGGCTGATCGGCCTTCGTGCCATTCGGCGAGTTCTAATCGAGCGTATCTTGGCTTGACAAGCTTCTGAAGTACTTGACGCCGTTCTCGTAATGGATAGTCCAGTAAGGACTTGCCAGGTCTGCCTTTCGCTTTGCAGTAGACGACGTCGAAAACCTTGTCTACATAGAGCTGCCAAGTCAGCGAGATGCAACCTCCCTCCGCTACTCGGAACCCACTTACAGCAGACGGTCGGTCCGCCCTCCTGCTTCCAGTGATCTTGCCGGGGCTGCACTTAGCCTCTTCCAACCGTACAAATGGTTGTACTCACTCAAGGCTACTGTCTTCAGATTACCGAACTTCATGTATAGTCCCGTGGTGGGTTCTCGCACTAACATCTCGCCATCAAGGATGATTCTTGAAAAGCCGTTTAGTCAATGTACCGAAAATCAAGTTGACGGTATGCGTACTCATCGATCTCCTTGCTGAAGCATTCGTGTATGAACGGCGTAAGCGACGCTTCGGGAGCCGTCCTGTCCCCTCCGTATAGATAGGTATAGTCTTTGTCTCTCCTGGAAAAGTAGCGATATTCCTCGCCCTTCTTGTGCAGCTGGATTCGTTCGCCATCGAGCTTCTCCTCTATCAGGAATGAACGAGGCTACGCCTACTGTCAGATTTGTCTAGTCGTGAATGTTAAGATTAGCTTACGTTCTTGCCGGTCGCACCCATTGACTTCGCGATATCTTCGAAGTCATTCTTGTTGCGATTGCATAACATCGGTCTGAACGCTCTAAAGAGCTGCACTGTATTATCCTGGACTACTTTGAGCATAGTCAATCTAGCGAAGTTATCTTCGCTCACCTCGTTTGGCAGCCGCTTCGAGGTGTCCCATAACTTCCAACAGACCGCTCTTAGATCAGAGCACACGTTGAACAAATCGATAGCATCCTGGTGTATGCATGAAAGAATCATCTTTTCGCCCAGGCTAATCTTGAGATCTGGAAGAGCCATGTCAGCGAACTTCCTTTACACTGTGTATCGACTCGCATACCTTTCAGAATGATGCGGACTAGCCATTTCTGCTCCTTGGCTGTTAATTTCTCATAGAATACGCGAGCGACTTTCACCTTGTCATCGCTGGTCATTCGCTGTTCAGCTGATGCTTGACTCAGTGAGCTGATGCTTACAGCTTGCCGCCCTTAGACAGTAGGTCCAACTGATCATTGACTTCTTGGATAGTCAGGGAAGACCGCTCGACCGTACTTCTTGCCGATATTTCAGTAAATGCGACTTCCGCAAAGTCACCCGAAGCCGCCTAAGCGCATGTCAGTACGTGTCGAGGGGTATCTGACAGACTAAGAAAACGTACATTCTCCTTGGTAGGCTGCTTCCACCGAAGCAGACGATCGGCAGACGCGCTTGTTTTGGCGTCTAAACCTAGAACCTGGATATAGATCTTCGCCAGGATCTGCTCTTTGACACCGTATGTAGCACGGTATCGGTCGCGCTGCAAAGGCCAGAGGAGTTAGAGAATATCACGTCAGGACCTGATCCAGCTTGAAGGCACTTGCATCTGGCAGCAGTAGCCGAACTAGAGGATAGAGATCTTTGCCAACTTCGTTTCGCCATTTCTAGATACCATGCGACAGCTTGCGGTATCAACACTTGGTCACGCTTTCGAGGTTGGCTTCTTGACATACGATAAACATCTGCTGAATCGTCGCCCTCTTCTTCTCAGCAGAGCCCTTGTTACCTCCAGCCGTACGCTTTCCTCGCATGCCTTGAAGCTTTTCGAAGAATTCAGAGACCAGCTCGAATGACGGTGACGGGCCGACGGGCTCGCATTCTGCAGGACGTTGTTCAAACTCATCGGGATTGGGATTCTCGATATGCTCTTCGTCTGCGAACAGACTCTGTCCCTCTGCCACGTTCTGAGACTCCTCCATGTTCACATCAGCTCGAGGAAGATGGGTCAAAGTGCAAGCCAGGTTGAATTGGTCTGCCTTCCTTGTGGAACAGCTCAGCTGTAAATATGTCTAATGGTGTTCTTCAGCACTTCCCACTGGTTCGTTAAACTCCTTTCAGCGAGTCTGTACCAAGGGTATCGGCAGACCGCCTTTCCGCGCGCAAGAGGTCGTAGGTCTGTCCATCCCCAGACGAGATCGTAAATACTGCACAATCATGAGCTGGCTCAGATTCGGCGCAAAGAAGCAGCAGACGAGGCAACCGTCTATCACATCCGTACCGCCTATCGCCTCTGTCGAAAAAAGGCGCGACAGCACTTTAAAAATCAGGAACCAACAATTTAAACCTTTCACCACTCGAATGCATAGACCACCCCGCAAGCGACTACCTCCGCCTACGGAAGCCGAACTGGAGGAGCAGTCTTATCACGGAAGCTTGCCCGATATCAACCTAGTCTTCAAGAAGAGATGGCGCCTTAACGAAGCTCTAATGAAGCCTGAACACGCCGACATCTGTTGCAAGTGTCTAGCTAAAGCTTACTGGCAGGTTGAGCCAGATAAGCACGCGGCTCAAAGCAAGAGGTTCACGCGATACAAGGCAACGCTGTACGTGATCTCGTCCACTCGATAGCGCCATAGGCTGACAGACTAGACGCCTTGTGCATGCAGATGTGACGAGCATATGCAAGCAGCCATTCGCAAGCCCTGATTCTTTATATGCTATCGGTTCTGGCGCGACTCTAGAGAGCCGTTGTACTGCTCTACGCACAACAATGGGTCATGAGAATGTGACAATGCTAACAAAATCTGTCGCTCTTAAGCTTCATTCGCCTATCTAACATTTCCTCAGCCAGACGGCCCTCTTTCATTGCTTGCGCTAGCTCTTTCTTGGTCGCCGAGCTACTGACTATCCTTCCAGCTCCTCTTGCCTGGTATTTGAGTCTATACGATAGCAATTAGCCTTACTTCGGTCATCGTTGGATGGTGACTTACATATTCGCATTCTCAGCACTCTTCAAGTCTCCAATGATTGTCAAGCCTGGATCTGCCGTCTGCTTCTTCTGCTTCTTGCGCCTCTCCTCCTCGAGTGAGCCTAAGAACTCTGCCTGCATCTTTACATACCAAACTTCGTCTTTCCCGACACTCTCTGCATCTCCTCGTAGTTCGAGTTTCCCGCCTGCTACCTCGTCGATAGAGAGATATGTACCGTAGGCAGCACTTCGTATCGCGAAAGCTCCTTTGCCATATTCTTCAGATGCTGCAACAAGCATGAACTCCTCCTCTGCTCCTCTCGCTTCACGCTGGGCGCTAACGCTTCCTACTTGATCACAAGCTAGATATCTATCTTGTGCGCTCTTGAAGGTCACCTTATCTTCTGATTCGGGCACTCTCGCACATCGCCAGATTGCGTCGATTTGCGTAGGTTCCGCAGATTGAGCTTCCATATCTTCAGGCAGCACGAATGGGTAGACTTTGTGATTGATTGGGTTAGAGCACAGCGCCAATGGCCTGTCTCCATCTATGGGATTCTGCTTGGATGTAAGGAAGGTCGGTCCAACGAGATCTGCTTCGCTCAGCAAGAGCACCCATCCTGACGAGGAAAGTCAGTCTGCAGTCTGCAGTCTGCAGTCTGCAGTCTGAACATCGAGTATACCCACCTTCAGCATCTTTGCCGTACCGCGCGCGAACTGCGCTGGCTCCTATGCTGGGCCCTTCGCCTCTATCTTCTGGATCCTCGAGCTCTCGATGCGGGCGCTTCTTCTTCTTCACTTTATCGCCTTTGAACTTGAGGGACATCTTCTACGAGTTACTTATCAACGCTGAGTCTGCCGGATCAAGTATGTTCTGTGCCAAGCAGCTGGATGAGCAAGATTCGAAGTGGACCGTGATAGCTTGACAAGCCGGCCGCATGTTTACAAGGCCTACTTCTATATCAAAGCCATACTACTTCAGCCTATCATCAAAGATACCTGTGTAATCGTCTATCAGCCCGTGCCCGAAACCTGGAGCAGAAAGCCAGGTTTGAAAAACACTTAAAGCACGAATTAGCCGAGGGAGAGTGCTTCAGGCAACCACTCTTCGCTTAAAACCACCTCTGCGTTGCTGACTTCACACGAGGGACCGGCCCGGTTGCCAGTTTCACCTTTTTCGCCTCGCATCCTTTCGGGCTTGCTGCTGAGTTGCGATTGCAGCAAGCTCTAAAAGCCGATCCTGACCTTGCTCGTCCCTCTTCTACCACCATCACTCACCCTCTCCCACTCAGAGCTAGTCTCATCTTTCGCCCTCTCTCGCTTCAGTACTTCACCACTTCCCCATTCACCTCCCTCTCAAGATGTCGGGTACATCTACTATGACTTCCGCCGCTTCTATCTGGTCCGCACCCAACTTCAGCTTGCTTCGTGCGACTGCTCCCACTTGGACTCCGCCAGCGGTAGTTCAACGACCGGTGATTATGCCTACGGCTGCTCCTGCATCGCGATCTGCCATACGCTACACCATGAACGAGTTGCTCAAGATCCGGGACACGCTCCCGCAGGATTACGTGCCTGCCAAACTGAACACCGACATAGTCAACGACATCCTCCCTTCGTCTTCCCTCCCTGCCAAGTCGCTCCCCTCCACGCCTCCTAAGCCTGTTATCCGCAAGCCGGTACAGCAGATTGCCACCTCACGACCTCTTCCTCCCCTACCTCACGGTACCTACACAGTCGAGTCCAGCATCCTCGATGCCATCGGCATTCCGAAAGGGCTTGTGCTGATAGCTGAAGATGGCAAGCGTTACACAAGGAACTTTAATGATCCACTCTGGACAGCTCAAGAATGGCAACGTGATGCGCAGGGTCAGCTTTGCCCTGCGGTGATGCTCTACTACGCATACGAGACGAGGAACACTCGTATGCTGGTAAGATCTCAGCTGGTCAATCGATGGGATCCTCGGGGCCCCACTTGCTATTACATCGATTCTGAGCAGTATGTGCCACAAGCCAAACGACGCACCACACATTAGCTAACATTGTTCGCTGATCAGCCTGATCAGATCACCAGGAGAGCCTTACCCTGAGTATGACTTCAGTGAGCTGCCGCTCGGCAACTACACGGGAGATCAGCTTTACCTTCTGCGAGACGTGTACCCTGGCGACCCGCACACTCTATATCTAGCTCTCCGTAACCCTGGTGAAGCGGGCCGTGTGTTCACAGTCCCTTTAGCTAGTGACGTATTCCTTGGCGCTACAGGCAACGGTACGCATCCTTTCAGTGTCTTAGCCAGCAAGGGCATCAAGAGATGCACGCTCAGGGTTCATCATCAGACAGAGCGCAATGCAGGCCGAGCAAGCCGCAGGAAAGTGCTCTCTCTGTTCTAGTACTGCTAGAGTAGCTACACAACTGCGATGCCTATGACCAGGCTGTACCTACCGACCGTTGTAACTTTCTCAACGTGCCTATCCCTCCCCATCCAACACTGATAATGAGTAAAGTCGCATCTGTAGCGAGTAAGCTGATTGCTGAAAGCATGAAGCGTGGAGCGAAAACCTTCCAGACCATGAGATGCCGGCGTAAGTGAGACGAGAAGACAGCAGAAGAGAGGGTAATCGCTGTGTGATACAGCATAAAGCCAAGTGATGCATTGACGAGATTTGTAAGAACGGGTATAGTCGGCCCTTTGGATATGCTGGGCGAGACATTCCAGAAGACAAGCAGCGGGATGGCAGCCGCCGAGAGGATAAACGGCCCCAAAGTGTTCAGGATGATGAGGAAAGGCGAAAAGGGATAAGTCACTGTAGGAAAGCCAACGAAGGCGACCTTCCACTGAATAGCTGACAGTACGGCTTGATGACCGGTTGCGAAGAAGAGGTGAAAGCCGAAAAGGGCTATCCAGACGATGCTGAGGAAGCTCGTTGGCCGGTATTGCAGGCGTTGGATCGCCTTTGCGCTATCCTCGCCAGGCTCGGCTTTCAGCCTCTCCACCTGCTTCAGCAGATCTGCGTCTTTCGCGCTGTCGGCTGCTTCGAGATATGCCAGGAGAGCGACAGTGGCCAAACAGTACATGATCTGGCCGACGGGTTGTGCCAGCAGGAAGATGGGGCCCAGGACGATGAGGAATAAGAGGAGATAGGATGAGCCGATCGCGTTTGCCCAGCCAATGACCGACACTTTTGTACTCTTCTCGCCCGCTTGATCCGTGAAGGCTTGCTCTATGACCTTGATACATAGTCCTGCTGGGTACCAAGCTAGAGTACCCAACAAGATGCTCCCACCGAGCAGTAGCCTGGCGCCTAATGTCTTTCCGGACTGTAGGGCAGCAGTGTGTTGACCTGCATTGGTGTGCTCCAGCCGATCTGCCATCCAATAAGCGGCTCCACCCGTCAAAACAGCTCGAAGAGTATACCGTAAGAAGCTCGGCGCCCAATCTTGGTCGGATTTTGTGATAGCTAAGAAGCGTTCGACGATATATGGTAGTCCCAAAGCAGCTATTACTGCAACTACGATAGCGGACTGAGATGCTACGCTAGTTCCGCTGGTGCCGTAGAAGGTGGCCGAGCAGTACGGGTGTTGCTCTTCTCGGCAGATAGTCGAAATGCCAGCTATTCGATTGATGAGAAGGACAAGAGCAGAGAACGCAGCGATGCGCCATCTAAGCCGACCGACGGGAGCAACCAGAGCTGAACCTAGCAGGAAAAGAACCGGGATTTGCACGAGATAGAGCATGATGAGGTCCTCCCACATGGTGAAAGAGTTAGAGGCAAAGCTGGCTGTATGAATGACTACGATAGCAGCGCTGAGCCATTTCTCGAGTCTTGAAGTACCAGATCGCGGAGCCGAGTCTGGCGCTGACGACGAATGGGTCACAACGCCAAGAGCAGATGACATGGCTGTGGTGAATATGACCAGCCTAGTAGAAGGTAGGAAAACCATCCGGAAGACCACTTGAGCACCGGCGCCGAATACGCCTAAAGCCATACCAGCCAGAGCGCCAATACAGCCTTTTGAGACTGCTAGTCGAACGGCACCTGTACGCCATAAACTTCCTTCATAGCGTGACAAGAGGTATAAGCGAGCAGTTACAGCTAGCGATGCTGATAGTGTGATGACGCCTGCAGCCATCGAAAGAGGGTCGAATCGTGCCCATATCGCTCGGGTCTTGTCCAAGGTCGTTCTGGTGAACAGTCGGTATGCCTCAAACTGCTCCTGTTGTGAAGTCTTGGCTTCAATCGACAAGAAGAGCTCGTACAGCTCGGGAACGGCAGGGGCTAGATCTGCACCGGCTCCATAAGATGTATATTCCTGCACGTATCGATATATCTGGGCTGAATTGATCTTTAGGGCATGCAAGAGCATGCTGCCTCGCTTGCTCGACCGTGACAACCAGGATGAGGCAGCGGTCTCGAGGAAAAGTTCGGGTATAATCGTACCTAGATTGTTGAGTGATATCGGGAAGCCAAGCAGTAGTGACAGAGAGGGTATGAGAGAGATTTGGTTGACACTTCGGTATGTGTCTTCCCCGATTGAGAAAAAGTCATCCTCCTGATCCAGTAATTGTCGCAGGCTGGCTTTGTCTGAAGGAAAAGGTGATGTCGCCAAATATTCAGAGGGCACGAGTGGCGTCTTGCTATACATCCATAAGCCAGCATCCGTTTCATCCGGACTGTCGCCTCCGTGATCTCCCTTTGCATCCATACCGTGGTCTCCGAGAACAATCAATAGATCCTTCTCTCCCAAACGAGCGACAATGTCTCGCAGTAGAATATCCATTTCTTTAAGCTTGCGAGTGGTTTCGCTGTGTGATGCTCCGAATCGATGGCCAGCGTGATCTAGTCCCAGAGGATGCGCAAGCAGAATATCCCAGCTGCTTGCCTGTGCTGGTAGATCCAGGAGGGGAATGACGTGCTCGCGCACGCCCGCATCGACTGTATCGAGATCTTCTACGTTGAACGAATCGAAGGGAAAAGACAGGTTGGGTGCGAAGATGCTTTCAGCAAATATGGTCAACCAGGTATCGTCACCGGCGAACGCTATCCGCTTTCCGGCTCTGTTTGCTTGTTCAAGCCAGTTGTCCTCCTCAACTGCGCTTCCTGCAAAATTGGAGCCTGCATCTATGAACGTTGGCAGACTGCCGGTCGTGATTGCCTTCAATCGCTGCAGAGTCGTAGTCGGCGGGTCGGCCACGCCTTTGAAAAGTAGTGAATGTGCAGGTGATGACTTTGCAAGCTCGGCTGGAATGGTCAAATGATTGTGATGCGCTTGATCGTAATTGCTTGCGGAAGGAGGGACAGGGAAAAGAAAGTCGTACCGAAGAGCGTCTATCAGGACGATGACTGCTCTATCGTACTTTGCGGGAAGTGTGCAGTCCTCGTCTGCGAGCGAACAGTTATTGCGAGCTTCGAGAGTAGTCCGGCTGAGCAGGAACCCTTTTGTGAAGAGTGATAGTGCAGCCAGGTGCAGCGTAGAAACGAGAGCGATAGCCAGTATAGCTACAGTGTTGATATTGAGCGTATGGAGAGTGAGAATGCTCAGCCAGGAGGTCCTCTTGGTCTTGCTTGATGAAGCCGGCTTTTTGGATGTCGCTACTGGCTGGGTCACAGGCACCTCAGACACTGGTGTAGACATCTGCAGCTTGTATGAGCGATGTTGGCGCCTTCGAAAAGCGAGTGCGACATACTTCTTCTGGCGTCGAAGCCTTGGCCGAAAAAGCGCGACTTATTGCGAGTATGTACTCCTGACGAAAGTAGGCAGCTAGCACTGATTATGCGATTGCCGTGGCATAGACGATGGGTATATGCGAGATTATATGGTGCCTAACGATTTGGCGTAACGTAACGAGATTGAAGCCCAGGAAATGGCGATATACTAGCAGCAACAACAAGAACTTCCGTATACCACTCTATGGGTCATCTTATAGCCAGATTAGATTCTGCAATATGGCAGCGCCAGACTAATGAGCCCGATTCTCGAGACGCGCAAAGAGCGAGACGAGACCCACCTTTATTTCGTGATTCAGCCTGTCGATGATGCCGACCTGACTCTTTGCTTCATCTAGAGATACGATAGCCTCCTCCTGCACAAAGTCTGCGTCATCTTGGGAAGTCGCGCCGATATCTTCGCACACAAGTCGCAGGTGCTCGACAATCTGCTCAACCTGACCTCTACTGGTCAAGCGAATCTCAGACCCTGGCTTCTCGAAGTCGCGGACTAAATCCTTGCGGAGAGCCTTGAAGGCCAATAATTGAGCTTCTTCTGCTGAATCGCTCTCAATTTCCGTTAATTTGCTCTTGGTATTCCTCAGAGAATAGGTTCTGGCACGGGATGTGGTACCCTCTGGAAGATAACGGATGATGAAGCCATAGTTCTCCTCGATGCTACGGGCGGCCGCGTCCAGGGCAGATAGGATGTATTCGCCTCTTTGTATGCTGACAATCTGTCCAAGAGGGATGCGAGTGAAGTCGCGGACCTTTTGTAGAGTATATTCGAAGGAGCCTACATTTAAGTCAGCCACAAGTTCGCGCTCGAACCAAGTCGTGCTTACAGCAGTAAAGAGCCTTCTTAGTGACTATCAGTACTTTTTCTTCGAAAGAAGGACCCTGGATCTGCCCAGCTTCTGATGGCGAAAGAACAGTCCAGGCGAACACGACAGACTCGCTTTCTCCGACGACATGGGCCGTACAGGCCTCGACTACAGAAGCTGTCAGCATCGTACCTGAGAAGGCTTATGAGCTCCGACGTACTGGCAGCTTTCCGGATAGTAGCCAATCGGATGATATCACCAGGATCAGACGTCTGCATTTTCGCGCTGAATTCCGCAAAGGAGGATGTATTTATACCCAAGACAGTATCTATCATGGCTTGCTTGAAGAAATCGAGAACAGTATTCTGCCAATACCTCGCTATGGAGTTGGTCGCATCGTTGAGTTGGCCTCTCCAGTTCCGCTTGCCTGACCGGACGAAGTCGCCCTTTAGGGCCGAGGTTCCAGCATACTCTCGGCTGATGCTGATATATCATTGTCAGTAGGCCACATACAGAATTGACGGTCCAACTTACGCATCTCCATTATTGGCCCAGACTGGTCGGAGTCCTCTGCGTCAGCTTGATTCGATCTGTCTGGACGCGTTCAGGCTCACTCTCATTGAAGGCTACTTCTAGCTTCTCCTGCGAAGCTGCTGTGAGGCTTCCTACTCCAACACGGGTAAGGAAGCGTGTAAGATGATTTCTAGCGAATGCTGATTGGACCACGTTTGTCCTGTCCAGGCAGTCCATACAATTCGTGCGGAAGACACCCGCTTGTAAGGCAAGGCTATCTCCACCTGCTGTCCAGAAAGAGCTAGATAACGGTCAGTATACTTGCCAGTGGAGCTTTTTAATGCCACTCTTACTTCAGGTCGTCTATGTGGGGCTCCAGTTCTTCAAGCAGTAAGGCGATCTTCTCGTACTTCATTCCCTTCGTGATGTGGTGGAAGTCCCATCTGTCAGAACAAGCGTGTTAGCGCAGCCACTGTAAGCGGGAGAATTCGACAAACTGGCGGTACCTGAAACATATAGCCTCAGCTTCGGAGGATATGTATATCAAGTCGAGGTGGACTCACACGACATTCTCGTCCTTAAGCTCGTTGACCTTCTCTTCGTACTCTTTGACGAGCAGGCCTTCTTTACCAGACTGCTCCGCAAGATTGACGATTATGACCCTGCCGAAGTAGTTGCTCTTCTGTTTGGTAAAGTGCTTGGTAATGGCTGTCTTGTTCTCTTCGGAAGTCCGCTCCAGAACGGGGATGGGCTTGAGTGACCAGGGCGACTGACTCCACAAGAGCGGTATACTTCCTCTAGCTTGCACGTAGCTTGATATATGGAAAGCATCGCCATGCTAAGAGATTTCCGATGTTAGCGATGCACAAGAGCACAGACCCGAAGGCGGAAATACCACTGCTGTAGCTATGAACTCAGTCTCGACGAAGTTCGCGACTCCGCCGGATTCATTGATGCCTCGCCGCTGATATCGCAAACCGGGTCTTTCGATGCTCCTTCGGGATATGACTGTTAGGCAGGTACTGATAGTTTCCGGCTGCAGCTTGGTGGTCGTTGTCGGTTCTTCCGGGACAATCGAGACGTGTGCTATTTGAGCATATCCTTGCATCACCACAGTCACGTATTCCTCGAGCTACGATGGCCGTAAGCTTTAGGGACCGATGAGTCATGACCAGAGAAAGACTACTCACTCCACTATCCATGAACGGCTTGCTGATCCAACTATTCCACCAGAAGCGAAGGTCTGCTCTTCCCGCAAGCGAAGCGCTCATGTTAGGTTCCTCTATGCGCAAGTCCAACTGTATCTCCTTGTCTCTGTCGGTCGAGGTTTTCGTCTTTTCCTCCTTCAAGGCCTGCCACCGGCTTTGTGCGCAGCGTGTCAGGTCGAAGGAATGGCTGTAATACATGCCTCCTTCCGTCATATATGCGATAGTCTCTCGAAGGACCTTCTTGTCGAGCTCAAGACGTGTTGCTGCATCGGGATCTGCTTGCGTAAGGCTAGCTTTGCCTTCCAGTGAAGTCCGAGCTGAAGAAGCTATTGATGGCGGTTTTGCGGCTTCTTCCAGCTTAGCACTGGTAGGCGGAGTGGCACTTTCTGCTAAAGAGACGAGCTCTGAAGGTGATTCCGAGCTTGCTTTATGCGAATTCTGTACGAAGAACCGGCCGATACCCCAAGAGATCGATTGTTTGGCCCGTGTATGCTGTTGTTGAGCGCTGGGTAAGGCTCCCTCTACGATTCTTTCCGCCTCCTGTGCTGTCGCTTGCTCGTCTTTGGCTAATTCGAAGCCAGACGGAGGCACTGGCGTTGTCTCTTCTTTCGCCTGAGACGCCTCATCCCCCGACTCGGTATCTTCGGTGTCGCTAACATCTGACGAAGATGCCGAGGTTCCCGAGATATCGCTCATAGCCACACTTCTGCTCTTGGGAGATTTACTTCTGTTTGCTAGCTGTGCCTGTGCATGCTTTTCAATGACCTCGCGAGCAGTCTCGGAATCGCTTAAAGGGATTGGAAGGATACTAGAACAAGCTTCAGCTCCATATTTTCACACCTGATGACCCGACCAACCCGGTGAGACAATGTATGTTTTTGGTCGCAGATCCGAGATATTGTCCCACATTCCTTCGAGATGTGATCAGAAAAAGATACGTCTCTGTAGATGCGCGTCAGCTGTGACTCTTGAGGTACATAGGCACGAGTCGCCTCACCTTGGAAGAGGTCCAGTATCCCGGCTATACCATACACAGTGCATCTAGGATGCTTTCGGTCTGTCTGACTGTCGTAGCTATCGATCTTCTCGACTTTGGTAGCCTTTGCCCAAGGCACGAGTGCTGCCGGACCTTGGTAGGCCAAGCCGCCAGCAGTGCTCGGGTAGAGAACGATACCGTCGTCAGATGCGACTACGTTCAGTAGCTTGTGAGGAAGAGGGTGAGGGAAAGGAGGTTGTATATTGATAGCCAAGCCCGGCTTGTTCGCCGTGTTTGAACTGAGTCGCCGCTTGGTCTGGCTGCTCTCTGCCTTTGCTTTCGCATTGCTACTACTGAATAGTCCCTTGAAGGCAGTCATGTTGGCTTGATAAATGATTGACCGCTTTGACCGGTCGACCCCAGCCAGATCAGACAGCGAGACTTAGGGAGGTGCAGCGATACGGGCGCCCAGCCTATGTCGAGTACTTCATAAGTGTCATGAACTGTGGGAAGTCTTGAAATTGTACAATCAAATCAAACGAAAGCAGAGCCGCTCGTCAGACTCCGCCCAATCCCCTTGAGTTCTCTATGGGCAAGCACGGCAGATCAGAGTCGTCGAGCTCATCATCATCGTCTGAAGATAACAGCGACAACGACGACAATCATCGCAAGCACGCGCGCAAAAACAAGAAGAAAGACCGAAAGGTCCCCAAGAAGGAACGATGCCCGCCGTCAAAGGAGAACAGGCTCGATGTCGATGATCATTTCTACAGCAAGAGTATGGAGTTTAGATACTGGCTGTTGCACGGCCGCAGGAAGCCAAAGGAATTCGCGAAGCTTGAAGCAAAGAAACAGCGAAAGTACTTTAAGAAGTTTGTAAAGCATTGGAACAAAGGAAAGCTCCTTCCAGGATACTACGATGGATCTATACTCCTCACTCCTCTCCCCACTTACGAAGCAGCTACGGCAGGGAATGCTATACAAGGACCTAGAGCCGGAGCACCAGTAGCCGGGCCATCACGTCCCAGGCTAGAAGATCTTACTCTTCAGCAGGAAGCCGAGTCAGACATGAGGGCGGTACAGAGAGACGCTGAAAGAGCACAGTATAAGCGCAAACAGCGGGAGTCGAGGCAGGACGAACGCGAGAACCGGGCAACCGGTCGCGACAGGATCATGGAGAAGCGCGCTGAGGCTAGGATGGGTGCGAAAGAGATGGCTGCAGCGAAAGAACAAGGAGAAATGACCTTTGGAGACGACTTCTTGATGGGCTCGAACAACTCGTTCCAGGAAGCGATACGTAGGCGAGATGCAGGCAGACAGAATCAGCAAAGAGCGCAAAGACAGTTAGTAAAGAAAACAGAGCTGGATGAGAAGCGTACGGTGCATCAGCAGAAGGAGGATAGCACAATGGCCATGGTCAGTCAGGCCTCTGCATCAAATTAGCTTGTACTGACGTTCCGTTCACACACAGTTCAAAGCCATGGCGGCTGCGAAGTATGGATCAGGGAGCTGATATTGCATGGATATTGCAACTGTCCTATCAGGCTATGGACTGCGATCAATAGTTCCGGGTTATTGATACAAGAGGGTAGATTTACACAGCAAATGTAGCTTTAGAGAAGAGAACTTATGTACTGCCCGCCTAGCGGTAAGGATGATGTCCCGCCGATCCTGAAGCCTGGTTTCGCTGGTTTCGCATAGGTCCCGTTCCACTCGATGACGAAGGCGCAGCTCCAGAAGAGTTTGGAGCAGCAGAACCACCTCTTGGACCAGTAGGAGCATTCTCAGGAGGCTTGTTGTCGGTCATTCTTCCAGTTGAAGATGATTGAGCGCGAGGTCCGGAAGGAGGCATCTTTTCGCCAAAGCCGCTGCCTGAGGGCGATTGAGCACCACCTGCCATACCCATGGGGTTGCCCATATTGCCCATGCCGCCGCCCATCATGTTATTGTTCAGTCCGCCCATACCACCCATCATCTGCAAAATCGCAGGCAGTTCAGTCGAGTTTCTCGATAACAGGCAGAAAGTTGCTCACAGCCATCATGGGGTTCATCATGCTCTGGTCCATCATTCCGTTACCAGCGCCTCCGCCCATACCACCGTTCATAAGCATCATGGGGTTGAACTGACCCCAGCCCATCTAAGGCACAATCATCAGCCTGTGCGCCTCGATAGGTAATGGTCGGTAGACTCACCTGCTTGAAGAACTGCGCCATTGCGAATGGGTCAAAGCCGCCTTGCTGGCCCATACCGCCTTGCATTCCCATTCCTCCCATGTTACCCATGTTGCCCATGCCTCCGCCTTGCATGCCCATACCCATGCCACCCATTCCGTTCCCGCCCATGTTCATCCCCATACCGTTACCGCCCATCTGATTGCCCATCATCTGGTTGCCGCCGCCCATACCTCCATCATGGCGGTTGTCGAACTGCTGGCGACGGTGAAGAGGACGGTCGCCGACATACGTATCTTCGCGGTTGCGCTTCTGGGTAGCCATCTTGACTTCAAGCTGTTCGCACGATGCATTTTAGCTGGAGGGTTGCAAAACCTTGCAATTTCAGACTGACCTCCTGACCATCCCATTCATGCCTTTGACTGAGCGCAGTAGAGACGCTCGAAGGGTCTTCGTAAGTAACGAATCCGAATCCTCGATGCATGCCCGTTTCGCGATCGAACATCAAATTACTATCGACGATAGCTCCGTATTGCGAAAAGTACTCTTTGAACTTGTACACATCCATCGATTGAGGTACGTGGCGGACAAAGACCTTGTCTGACCGCACTGTGCCCACGTCTGGTCGAGGGATAGCCCGCTTGGGATCGATCTAGTCGCGGGAATCAGACCTCCAGCTCGGAGTGCGAAAAGCGAAGGACACCTACAATCTTGCCATCAAGATGATGCTCCTTGACCATGACTACATTGACAGCAGCTGCCTCTCGGAAAGTAAGGAAGCCGAAACCTCTAGACCGGTTTGTCTGAGGATCCCGCATAATAGTACAGTGGGTAACTTCGCCAAACTGCTCGAAGTAGGCCTTCATGCTCTCTGTGTATCAATAAGAAAAGGGTATGATAGATAAAAGAAGGAGGAATAGGGCAGTATCGGATAAAGTAGAAGGGAATGCGAACGTCTAGCTATCAGCTATGCTATATGACTATTAATTTAGAGAGCTAGGAGAAATTGACCTTCTGTAGTTTCCCAGTTGAGGCCACCAACGAACATTTTGCTAATTATCCAGCAGAGACACGGCGAGAGAGCGAAAGGCAAGGTTGCGTTAATCACGGAGGTACAGAGGATAGAGAGAAGAGAAGTAGATAAAAGGATTGTATTAGTATTATACCCTGGGTATCGCTGGTACTTGCTTGGTATGATGCTATGTGACAGCAGAGATATATGGGCCACATATTGGCGGCTGGAAAGGGTAGTCTCGATGCCTAGAGAACATATAGAGATGCCGTAGGTAGATTGAAGACTCGTCTAGCGGGTATCGTAGCCTAAACTGCCATGATAGGCTGCTAGCTGATGCGAAGACCTAGGTCCGCTCTAGAAGCGCGCAGCAAGACTGAGGTAGTCTACAGGTATGTATGACTGTGGATAGAATACTTGTAGGCGCATCTGAGCGCTAGAGACGATCATTGTAAACCGTTCGACGTAGGGAGAAGGAAACGGGGAAAAGCCTCTAGAAAGGAAGGGAAAGGGCGAACAAGCAGAGAGGAGTGCTACTAACCCTTCTTCAGGCATGTCTGAAGGTCTGACCGTGCTGATTGGCTTTGTCTGCCACTGTCCAGGCTGGCCATAGTCTCCGTTTTTCGGGGCAAAGCCGTCTGCAGAACCCACTCGGTTTCGCTCGTCGTCTCGCATAGGGATTACGCCAGTGCCGCCTCTGGCTTCGCTGATGAATGTAGGTATCGAGGATGAAGCATTGTTGTTATTGTTGTTGCTGCTGCTTTGGCCAGCGTTGTTGCGCTGCTGCTGCTGCTGCTGTTGGGGCTCTTCTGCGTCGCCGTAAAGGTCAATCTCGTCTTCGTAGTTGTTTGACATTGTCTTAAGGCTGTCTTGAAAGTCTTGAAATGTGGATTGATGAAGTCTTGAAATCTCCCTCGGGATGTTGTCAGGATTCAAGAAGGCCTTGGCCTAGAACAGCCTCAATCCGGGCTTACTCGGCTTACACAACTTCAAGACTCTTGAATTCAGTTCAACACTTTGCGTACATTCAGTTTCAACATTCGACTCAAAGCAGTCTTAACGCACTGCTGACACCCTCCCTACCGCTCTTCAACACTGAGCACTCCGCCCGCCTATCAACTAGGCTTGGCCGCGCCTTTTCTGGACTTGGATTTGAAGTGATTTGGCTGCTGTAACTCTATATACACGATGTCTGGCAACTTCTTTACCGTCAATCTGGCATTGTTCGGGCTTGCGACTGCTGTAGCGACTCTCGGGCAGTCCTATCTCAAACAAGTGCGAAGGCAGAGCATAGCCCAGGATCCAGCTGCAGCGGCGACGACCCAGCAGAGTGGATCTACACGCTCGTTATGGAGGTCCTATATCGTGGTCTATGCACTTGTGATGGGTACGCGCTCGCTGTTCCTGTAGATCGTCTGCGAAGCGAATACCCAATTTACTGACATTGGCGACACTACAGGCGCGGACTGGCTCCAAGGTGACTATATATCTACTATGCAAGTGATAACTCACTCAGACCGCGCTTCTCCGCAGGCCCATACATGTATCCTCTCTATTCGGGCTTGTATGAATTCACGGACCGGACAGTGGCGGCCCTCTTCGTTTTTGGCTTCAGTGCAGGAGGCGTGTCTGCACCGTACGTAGGAAGATGGGCAGACAAATAGTGAGCCTTCTCCAGCCAGTCTGGGCGGTCCTGCGAAAGAGACTGAGCATAGCCTCTGCCAAATAGCGGTCGCAAACGAATGTGTCTGGCTTTCTGCGGACTTTACGGTACATCATGCATGATTGTGATGGTGCGAAGTCTGCCTCTCCTGATTCTGGGAAGAATACTCGGGGGCGTGTCGACAGTAAGTGCGATTGGTCTGGTACGATAGCTGCCAAAGGTTAACCTCATTTTGTTACACAGTCAATCCTGTTTTCATGCTTTGAAGCATGGCTCATATCCTCAGCTCATACGCTTGGTCTGCCCGATGCCGAGCTATCTTCGATACTCTCCAACTGCACCTTCGTCAACGGACTAGTCGCAGCCTTCTCCGGCGTCTTTTCAAACATCATCGTAGACTGCTTCGGGACCGTCAAAGCACCTTTCTTCGCAAGTGCTGTCTGTTTAGGCCTGGCTGCCTTAGCTATCCGCACGACGTGGGCAGAAAACTACGGAGGAGAAGCTTCTTCCTCGCATGGCGCGTCAGAACTCAAAGGTGCTGGACTCAAGGATGTCGAGGCATCGGAGCCTCTCATGTCGAACAGCCATCTACCTCTGCCTACTATCATCGAGGAGAGCTCGCCAAACTCGTCAATTGATCAATCGACTCAGTCAGCCCTTAAAATCATATTTTCAAGTAAGCAATCATATTGCAAGCGAGTTAGTTGGCTTGTTAAAAGCTGATACTACTGCTCGTTGCAGACCCAAGTCTACTTACGCTTGGAATCACGCAAACATTCTACGAAACAGCAATGTATCTATTCGTCTTTCTCTGGGTTCCAGCACTCCAAGTTGTCTCCTTCTCCCAAAGCGATCTCCCTTTCGGCATCATCTTCAGCGCCTTTATGTGCTGCATGTCACTCGGCTCGGTCGTCTACGGCATCGCATCGCAATCACCTGGATCAGCAATACATCGACACGCATCGCTTGCTAGCGTGACGTGCTTGATAGCTGCTGGCGCCCTCGTGACGAGCGCTCTTAGCATGTCCCTATCTGTCCGCTTCTGGGCTTTCTGCGTCTTTGAAGCTACCGTCGGAATGTACTTCCCGATACTGGGTACATTGAGAGGTACCTTGATTCCTGACGAGCACAGAGCGAGCGTAAGTATTGTTCGTGTCTATACTAGGAGAAGATACGCTAACGCGGGTTTCTCAGTTCTCGGCACTCTTCAGGGTACCGCTCAATGTCCTTGTGACTATCTCGCTGCTCACAGGAGCAGAGGACCACAAGGATGTCGTCATCTTGGCAAGCGTAGCCATGCTCCTTCTTGGCAGCACAGCTATGGTGTTCGGCATTCGCCGTAGAGTGCAGTGATCCGTTGCTAGGTGCAGTGAAAAGTCGGTTTCGTATGGACAGTTCCCGCAGTTATCGTCTGAGTCATGTAATGGAGAGATGCTGTTGTGTCTGAAAACAAAAGCGAAGCGTAACGTAGACAGCTCCAAGTGGGAGCAGCAGGAGGGGAGGTAGTCGAGGAGCCGTCGAGTGGTCGTGCTGGTGGTGTTATCGGATACAGGTGACAAAAGAGCAAGTCAGCAGGCACGACTGCCATCATTGGCGTCTTGCATTTGCATCGACTTGCATCAACATCAAGAGGCTGATCTGTAGAGGCAGTGTTGCTATTAAAAACACTCACTCTATCGACTTAGAAATGAACAGAGCCAAGCCAAGCCTTTGGGATTTTCAGGCCAGAAAACGACATGCAGACATGATTACTTTACAGCGGTCCTTCTTGAGCCAGCATGACACAGACAGCTGATCTACAGCGTAACCTACAGCATTATCGCAAGCAGTATCCGAAAGCTTCAATCCTTTCGCTTCTCAGCGTCTCCGTAATCGGCCTCTATGCTCTCTTTCACATCAAGGCCAGACCTGACGGCAGAGAAAGCCTAAGATACACGATCTATGACTATCCACCTTCGAATGGCCTTACGGCGGAACCTCCCAGTGAAGCCAGTGCTGCCAACTCTTATCCGGCTTTCGGCCCAAGGAATCTCAAGACAGCAGTCGCGAGGGCAGAAGAGCTTTGGGCCGCAAACATACAACGGCGGAAGAACTTCGTAGCAGCCAAAAATGGCTACCATAATATCATGCAGTTCTCGGACAAGGCATGGAATGGGTACGGCAACATGTGTAAGTGCAACTCCACTATCTTATGACTACTGCAGCTGACAGCTTTCAATTAGTCACGCTCTGGGATATCTTTGTGCCTTCCTTTCCTTCTCCGTGGGAGACGGAGCGATTAGGCGTCATGGCTGACGGAGGGAAGGTAAGCTGACTTTTAGGTGTTTACAGAGTATCACTGCTGATAACATAGATCAGTACGTATGTGGTCTACCTAGGATACAGCAAAAGCGTGGCAAGAAGTGTGTAGTGAGTGCTCGCTTAGCCAGCATTCATTGTAAACCTCGCTTACTCATGCGTTGTGCTCCTCGAAGATCTATTCTGTGGGTGTAGAGCAAGAATCTTCCTTCGAGAGCGAGCTCCTACAACGGACAGACTGCGAAATATTCTTGTTCGATTATTCGGTGGACCGGGAAGGACCTCAGTTGCGGGAAATGAGTCCAGAGATGCGAGCTCGAGCGCATTTCAAGAAGATTGGTATCGGAGGAAAGGATGAAACGATCGACGGAAACCAGTTCTACACGTTAGGATCCCTTATGAAGCAGAACGGCCACGACTGGATCGATATTTGTACGTTCTATCGAAGATCGCAATACAGTTGAGCTGATCCTCTCCTGCCTCGTGCTGACAGTCAAGATCGATGTTGAAGGAGCAGAGTTTCAAGTTGTGCCTGCCATCATCAAGGAGTTTGGGAACGGACGTCTCCCATTCGGACAAATGCAGATGGAGATACATTCTGATAAGACCGAAAGGCCCTACGATACCGCGCAGTTTGCAGAATGGTGGGAGATGATGGAAGCTGCAGGTCTCCGAGCCTTCAGTAGCGAGCTGAATTACCCATCGTAAGTCGCTGTCCGATCAGTAAGATCAAGAAGGCAGAGCTTATACTTTCTCTACAGGATACACTGGCTCTATAACCCTTCTGCTATGTGAGTCTACCACTTTGCCTCACGACTTCGGGGATCCGTGCTGTGCTGATGACAGTACGATTTCCGTAGGGAGATGAACTTCCTGAACAATTGTAACGGTCTGCCCAACTGTGGAACTCTGCTGCGCGACTAGAAGGTCCATACTATCGATTCCAAGGCGGAGGAGCATAGGCTAAGCGAACCTTTGCCGCACTCGATGACTGAGCATGTACAGAAAGCAAGTGAGATATAGAGATGAAGGTCAAGGTAGCTATGTAGTCGTACTTTACAGTTCTGCTGGTTCGGGCAGGTGATCGGCTCGTGGCCGGACGAGGTGCATTCGTCTGTGTGCAATCGCACCTGTTGTAGTTTGTCCTTACACTACCTTGTCTGCCCTTCTCGTACTCACTGCGCCTTTCCTCTGCTTTCAGTTCCTTGACAACTTCTTCGTCATCCTCTGATCAGCGGTTTGTCAAGTTTCCGCCTCGCGAAGCCGGCCTTGGCCTCAAATTACCTGCGTTGGACGTCGCATCAGACAAGGCTTCAACGGCTGTCAACGCCATCCCCATCATGAACCGTCAAATATCTACGCTCAAGAAGCAGAACCCAAGGCTGTTCTATGCAGGCGTAATCGGCTCCGCATTTCTTCTGGTGGCTTTGCTGCACCTATGGCAGACTCCCGACTACTCAGCCTACTACAGCGATCTCGTACATGCTCCTATATTTGGTCCTAGAGATCTGTCAGCGGCCGTGCTCAGATCTGAAGCTCTCTGGGCAAAGAACAAGAGCAAACGGAACAAATACATCCAGGCGCAGGGCGGGCTCGGTGCCATGAAGATGTTTGCTACAAGAGGTGTAACAACTCAGAAGTACACCGTCTGGTGAGTCACACTGTTTGGTCGCGAAGCGGCTTGGCTAAAGCCGGCGGTTCCTAGGGACATCTTCACACCATCATGGCCCTGTCCATGGGAGGTCGAGCGTATTGGTGGCTTTGTAGATGGAGGCAAGTATACTTGCGGCCTTCCCAGGATCGAGCAGGCCCGGGGAAACAAATGTGTCGTTTATTCTGCGGGCGTCGAGCGCGAGTCGAGTTTCGAGGCTGAGATACTCAGAAGGACTGAGTGTGAGATATTTCTTTACGACTACTCAGTGAAGGAATACGGGCCTCACATCGCCTTCATGGAGGAGGAGACACAGAAGCGGGCACACTTCTTCCAGTATGGCATCGCAGGGGAGAACATGGAGAAGGTATGTGTCATCTCTTCCTGTCTCTGTGCTCATATCTAGCGAGCCGGGCTTCCTTGAAATCAAGCTGACATCTGGACTTGACAGGACGGGCACCAGTTCTATACCCTCAAGACGCTTATGGAGATGAATGGGCACGATTGGATCGACATATGTGCGTGTACGCATCTGCTCTGTTCAATGACAGTAATGCTGACATTGACTCCTAGTGAAAATCGATGTTGAGGGAGCAGAATTCAGGCACGGAATCTCGTAACTGCCGCAAGAGGGCCATGGCTGACAGTGTATCTTTTCCACAGTGTTCTTCCTGATATTATAAAGGAGTTTGGAGATGGGAACTTGCCATGTGAGTCGCCATTTCGACGTATCAGTATGAAAGATGATCTTGCCTTTCAATAGTCTCGCAACTGCTCATCGAGCTGCATCTCGTACGTCAGATCTATCTATCAACGAGGAGTGTCAGGACTGAGGAAGATCGCAATCGCAGGACCACAATCAGAAATCTCTGGAAGAGTTCGGTGCTTTTTGGGAGTCGCTCGAGCAGGCAGGCCTTCGAGCATTCTCCTCCGAGTGAGTCGGAATTCTATTACAGGCTCTCACATCACGGAAAGCTGAATTCACACCGCCTTACAGGTTGAACTATCCTTGTTAGTCGTGTCGCCTGATCTGACCAAGAGGTTTCGCTAACGAAACTCCTAGCTATCTTCTGGTTGGCATATCCTACTGCTATGTTTGTGACTTTTCCTTCTTGCTTGCGTGATAAGCTGGCTGACCTTCTGCACAGGGAGATGAACTTCATCAACACCTGCAACGGCGCAAAGAAGTGCGGCAAATTGGTGCGATGAGCACAGTACCGAAAACTATGTGATGTGTTGGTTAAGCGCGATAAGTCAGTTAAGCAGACGCAGAGGAGATCGAGCATATATGGCTTCTGTATCATCAGTCCGGCCTAGTAGAAGAAGCATCGTTGTATCAGTGTAGCTTGAGTCGCAATGGACAGTGCAATGCAAGATAAGCAGTCTCAAAGCTATTTTCGACGCCAAAAAGGCACAGCCCAACTCCGCTTTCGCTCTCGGGCACGCCTTCTTGCAAGCATGTCTACTCTTCGCGCACCTGGACATACACCGATCTGGCTGGTCTCACTGATACTGCTTGGACGCTCTGAGCGTCCTGCACAAACTTCGGCATCGAAAGATGCATGATTCTGGCTTCGACTGGCGGCGCTATCCCAAGAACGCGCTCGCTTTCCTGAAGCAGAAGCCACGATATGCCTTCGCCGTCGTATGTGCTCTAGTATTCACCGTCTTCGTCTTCGCCCAGCCGGGTCGACAAGCTCCAACACCCGTGCTCGACTTTCACCGCGCTCCTCCTGTGACAGCAAGTACTGAGAAAGCTGCTGGATTCTCTCATTCGCCGTACAATGACACCCTTGATCTGTCGCCGCAAGATCTCGAAAGAGCTGTGCAAAGGTCCGAAACGCTCTGGCAAAGAAATGTAGAGAAGCGCAACGACTTTGTCGCAAGTAAAGGAGGATACAATGCAATCAAGATGTTCACCTTTTCTGGAAGTAGGAGATTCCAGCCCTACACTCTGTGGGATATCTTCGTTCCCGCCTTTCCCTGTCCATACGAAGTTGAGCGAGTAGGAAGGATGGGTGATGGCGGCAAAGTAAGAATTCCACGAGCTGAGGGAACTGTATTTGCTGACTATGCGTTGCAGTATACATGCGGGTTGCCGAAAGTAGCCCAGGCAAAGAAATGCATTGTATACAGCTTCGGAATAGGAGTCGAGTCAAGATGGGAGGCCGAGATCCTCGAAAGAACGAGCTGTGACGTCTACGGATACGACTTTTCTGTCACGAAGGTTCGGCGTTTCATCTGCGAGAAGTCGAAAGGCGTGTGATTGTTTTCTCTTATCCAGTTCGGACCGCAAATCGAGGCTATGAACAAGAGTACATCCAGCAGAGCGCACTTCTTCCAGCTAGGCCTGGGCAGCGAGAACAAGAGTCTACGTCCCGAGCCCATACCTATGAAGCAGGTTTTGCGTCCCGATGCAGCTCCCGAGGCATTGATCGAGTATGCTACTCTGAGGACACTCATGGAGCGCAACGGACATGATTGGATCGATATCCGTACGTCTTCCTCTTTCGGCTTCATTGCTACAGCCGATGTTGAAGTTGGCATCTAGTCAAGGTCGACATCGAAGGAGCAGAGTTCAGGTATGCCTGCATTATGGTGGCCATAAAGTGAGGTAGGCGTGTCTGCTCACGATGGATATGCAGTGTTCTGCCTCAAATCGTGGAAGACTTTGGGAATGGCAAGCTACCGTGTGAGTATTTACAGTCTTCCACACTCGTAGCATGCTGACTTCGAATGATCATTGCAGTCTCCCAGCTTTTACTCGAAATCCACGCGGTGAGTAGTCTTAGCTTTCGCGTTGTCTCGACGTTTGCTGACCATTCGCTTATCCTTCGCTCCAGGACTATTCATCGAATCAAGCACTCAAATTAGAGGACTTCGCAGCATGGTGGGAACTACTGGAGTCTGCCGGACTACGAGCCTTTAGCTCCGAATTAAACTATCCCAGCACCGCATGGCTGGATTACCCGACTGCGATGTGAGCTTGACCTCATCCTCTTACCGCCTGAACTAGCTGAGTCGTAAACGTCGCCTACCTAAGGGAGATGAGCTTCTTGAACAATTGCAATGGCAAAGCAGAGTGTGGAAGGCTGCTCAGAAGCTGAAAGTGACAGGAATCGCGCAAACCACGGAAGTCATGCTCTGCCTGTCCACTCGAAGATTGGACATACCTGCAATCATGCCTTTCCCGGATTGTTTCGCTGTGGTCAGCCTACACGGCTAGCCTGGAGGCTCGCCGAGGTCTTGAAGCAGGCCAGTGAGACAGTCGAATGCGGTCGAAAGACTCCCCGCGCAGGCTACTGTCTAATCAGCCGCTGCTACTATGTCTACCACGGTTTAGCTGGCCTTCGGAGCCAGGGAAGGTCGCACGGCGCTGCGGTTGGGAAAAGCTGCATCATCTCGCTGGCTGCAACATCGCTGCGAAATATAGACCTGACAGTCTAGACTCACTTCATAGGGATCAGTATCGTTGTGGACAGTGGATCCTTCATTTCGAAGCCCAGCCGTGCTGCATCCACGCTTGCCTTCGGACGAGGGTGGAACAAGCAGCAAAGCGATGCCGAGGAGAGAACCAAGTTTAGCATTGACGCGCGTCGCGTACATACGACCAAACAAAAGGATCTTGCATTGCGCCAGCCAAACATCACACCGCCCACCTTCGCAATCGCATCGACCATGCGGGTCGCGCTATGGACGGCCGTCCCTGGAGCTTCTTGAGCCTACGCTGTGCCAAAACCAACCTGCCTGGCATTCTTGGACGCCTCTTGGACACCTTGATATCGCTGGCTGACCTTTAGAAAATATGACTTCTTTTGGCTCCGGCTTGCGAACGCAGCTCGAAAACTCGACATTCACCCCTGCTATACTCAAGCAGTACAAGCCACGATACATCTTTGCAGTCGTGTGCGGCCTCATCATCGCTGTCTTCGTCTTTGCGCAACCGCAGTATATCCCAGATCCATCCATTCTCGGCTATCATCGCACGTCCTCGTCCAGCTCGTTCAAGGAAGGAACTATTGGAGGACTATACGACGAGTCTCTAGACCTTGCGCCGCAAGACCTGGAGCGCGCTGTGCGAAGATCTGAACGCTTGTGGCAGAGAAATGTAGATAAACGCAACGAATTCGTATCGAGCAGAGGAGGGTATAATGGACTCAAGATGTTCACTACCGCTGGCGGTGTGGGTGGCTTTCAGGGCTACACTCTTTGGGATATCTTCGTTCCTGCTTTTCCATGCCCTTACGAAGTCGAACGCATCGGGACAATGAGCGATGGAGGAAAGGTTGGTACTATTCTCAGGCTTCTGATCTACCTGAAGAGAGTTCGGCGCCCTTGATCTGACTCAATTGCTAACGGGCGTCTCCAGTACACATGCGGGTTGCCGAAAATCAGAGAGGCGAAAGGCCACAGATGCGTGGTACGTGTTCCTATGGTTCCTAGACATTCCAGAGCTCAATTTGGCCACCGCAGGCCTATTCTTTCGGCGTAGAAAATGAGTCTTCTTGGGAAGCCGAACTTCTCGAACGAACCGACTGTACCATATATATGTACGACTTCAGCGTCTCGCAAGAAAGTTGGCATTCTGTCTGAAGCTCTATCGAAAGCGTCTGACGCATTTCTGGTTTCCAGTTTGGCCCACAGCTGCGAGCTATGGACCCGAGCATGTCCAGCAGGGCGCACTTCTATCCGCTAGGTCTGGGAGCCGAAGACAAGATGGACGTGAGCGCCTACGGTCAGTTGAGAGGTAGGTTACAGACTGATTATTGTATCATAGGGCAAGATCGAGTTTGTCACGCTCAGAACTCTCATGAAGCGCAACGGGCATGACTGGATCGATATACGTAGGTGCAATGAAATCTGCCCGTTCAAGCGTAGCTAATCTCGGTTCACGCTCAGTCAAGATCGACATTGAGGGAGCAGAGTTCACGTAAGTGATTTGACAAGCTAGCGTCCGATCCCATTCTTCTGGCTAACCCCCGAAATCGTAGCGTCCTGCCAGAGATTGTTAAGGATTTCGGTGACAGCAAGCTACCATGTAAGCGACATCGATGGTCTGGTCGCGTTCATTTATGTTCTACTGAGACTTTCGTAACTAGTTTCGCAGCTATTACTTGAGATCCATGCAGTAGGCGACACGCGACTTCCCCCTCTGTCCGAATCATGTATACTGACATTATCTTTACAGGATCATACAAGCCATTCTTTCAAGACCGACGAGTTCGCAGATTGGTGGCAGATGCTAGAAAAGGCTGGTCTACGAGCCTTCGCATCTGAGCTTAATTATCCCTCAATCAGTTGGCTGACTTACCCTACTGCTATGTGAGCTTGTTCTCAGTGTGAGGAGTATTCAAGAACTGGCTGACTGACTGTTTGCCCATCTAGGGAGATGGGCTTCTTGAACAATTGTAACGGAGCAGCGGAATGCGGAAGACTCCTCCGAAACTGAAAGAGCGGCACAGATTTACCAAGTAGAGATGAGGCAGCTTGACCGAGTTCACAGGTTCAATAACTCAAGCTGTTCCAGTGCAGTTTTTAGTGAATTGTCAATAAAGTAATGAGTAAGTAGACAGTCAGCAGGCTGTCATGTCGTCCGATGTAACCAGAAGTCGAGGTAGAAGTCTCAAGTCAATGGACAATTGCTATATGGACAGTTGCTGTGAGAGTCGTAGGTAATATGTTCGTTCGCAAGCGGTACTGTTACATTGCCATCTTTGAGACTACGAATCTCTAGCCCAGACAAGGATCAACAACTATGCATACGTATGCGAACATATTCGAACTCTATATAACAAACAATCGAAGACATTTCAGATGAAAGCTGTATCAGGTATAGGACATGATACGGATCGGTATACTTCCTTGATTTTTCACGCAGTCTTGGTAGATTCGGACTCTTGTCCCTGAGGATTCGCTTGCCTGTGCCGGGGAGGCGGATGCGTGAGATGGTTCAGATTGCGCATCAATACCTCATATCTGTGAGAGCATTAGTCATGCAAAGTAATGAGGAAGCTGTTTGCACGTACGTAAGAATCGTAAGAGCAGCACTCGGCACCGTTCTGATGAGGTTGACGCCTAATCCCCTGTAGAATCCGCCCATCCCCTCTGTAGCCGCGATGTTCTTTATAGTGCCAAGTAGACCATTCGGAGTAAAGTTTCCTTTCGATGACGCTGCGCGCTGTATTTGCAAGCGTGTGCGGACAACTTCATGCGGGTATGTCGTCACAGAAGCTATTGCTTTGCTGAGGGAGGAACACAGAAGAATGCGCGAGGAAGGTAGGTCCTCGTTGCCGTGCTCTGTGACAGCCATGTATCGTTAGTATCGAACCGGTCGCGAAGGAACAAAGCATTTTCTCACGGTTTAAGGACTTGAGTTTCTCGTATAGCGGGAACTGGACTGCAACGTGTAAGATGCCGAACAAAGAGGGTAGGAGACCTTTGTAGAAGGCTCTAATGCCCTCTTCGCCGTATATTTGACGCATTGCATCGAATGTATGCCGATATGTCGGCCTTTGCGGGTCCAGAGCTTGCGTCTAATGACGGTCGACTTAAGCATTGGCGACTCGACGAAAATCAACAGGAACGTACCATAAAGCGCGTCTTGATGACCCATATGGGATTCGTTATGATGGTGCCGGTAGCTCCACCTGACATGGCTGCCAGGACATGGCTGACAGGATCCTGCCCGCCTGGAGCGACTGTAGATTCGCGTCAACTCTAGCTGCTTTCATTTGACACATGCGCCTTACTGCCTCTTCTCTGCATAAGCTCGGCTTTCACGCGATCGTAGACCTATGCGATCGAGAAGTTCGCATCAGACGGCAGCGCTAACCGGCAGAGGGAATGGCCTGCTCACAGTAAAGTATATCGCCCATGTTGGCAGGTATCCATATATCGTAGGCGCTAAACCTCGATAGAGACCCCTAATGCCTTCGCCAGCGTATATGGATCTGAATGTGCCTACGTTCGCGGAGATAGAGTACAGTCTTAGGATGACAGCTGTAGTACCGAGCGAGGGAGGCGAAGCTCGCCTATGAGACCCTCAACGGGAGCTGCTGAACTGGCTGTTCCGCCTCTCGCTTGCAGCCTAGTCTTGACGAGATCTAGTGGACATGTTACGATGCTGCTGACGAGACCAGCACCAGCTCCAGCTATGAGAGATTCGCTGCCTTGCAGTACAGTCCACTTATTTCTATCGTCGAGGTCGGACAGCAGGCCTACGGAGGAAGCCAGGGTAGTGTCAGATCATTAGGAATTCCTTATCAAAGCTGTAAAGTCGTGTATATGTACCCCTCATCGGGCCATGGCTGCGAAAAGACAGCCCGAAAGATCAGCGAAAGCTGGCCAAAACGACGAGCCAAATGATCCGGTCAGAATTCTGAACCTGCGGCTTACGAGAACGAAGACATTGCTACTTTGTAGTAGCTTCAATTCAACCTGCAGCAGCTGGCGTGTTTCTTAATAGATTCGCTATCCGAGGTTGCATAGCAGCCGGAAAGCGAAAGAAGCGACTTTGACGGATTTCAACACTTTGGCTTAAACATGTCAAGACTTTCAAGATCATAGTAACACTCTATTAAGCACATCAAGTACAGCAAGATAAAGAAAGCCTTGAAATCGAGAGAAGGGCGTATCGATTGGACGGCAGCCTAAACAGCGACAAAGGCTTTCGTAGCTGCTGGGCAGGCAGAGCTTCACCTTCCAGATTCCTACATCACCATGGAACGATATACAGATGGACGGCCTACCAAGTCTGCGCGAAGACGGGTTTCATACTACTTTGACTCAGACATAGGGACATACGCGAGTCTGGGCGTACTAACAAAGCCGGCTTTAAGCTGACAGTCATGACATTTACAGGCGTACACTATGGTCCATCCTATGAAGGTGCGGCAGAAACGCTGCTTATAGCCAAGGCTACGAGATGCTGAACCTCACAGATTGTTACAGCCTCATCGCATCAAGATGGCACATAGTCTAGTCGTCAACTATGGCCTTGATAAGAAGATGGAGATCCTGGTAAGTCAGCCAGGCCTGGAAAGCACAAGAGCCCGGATCATCAACGGCAGCATGATCGAGGGTGTCATCTGAAGCTCAGCCCGCTGACTGTATTCACTCGATGCTTTGTGTGTTTCCAGCGTCCCAAAAGAGCGTCCGCCTTCGAGATGACACAATTTCACACCGACGAGTATATCGACTTTCTACAGCGCGTCGCTCCAGAAACGGCCGAAGAGCTCACTGGCAAGGGGACTCGGTGTACGTTTTGATCTATACATATGTCTGCTTCTTCTCCGTACTGAAGTCACAATGACCAGTCCTCATCGGGGAAGATTGTCCATCCTTCGAAGGCCTCTTCGAGTTCTGCAGTATCAGCGCAGGCGGAACTATGAGCGCTGCTAAGAGACTCAACTCTGGACATGCAGACATTGCGGCGAACTGGGCTGGTGGTCTGCATCATGCGAAGAAGCGCGAGGCTTCAGGATTCTGCTATGTCAACGATATCGTGCTGGGAATACTCGAGCTATTGAGGTATGTTGCGCAAAGACGATCCGAAGAGGTCCATTTGACTAACGAGATACTGCCTATAGGCACCACGCTCGAGTCCTTTACATCGATATCGACATCCATCATGGTGACGGTGTAGAAGAAGCATTCTATAGCACGGATAGAGTCATGACGTGCTCTTTTCACAAGTTTGGAGATTACTTGTGCGTATTAACCTTGTCCTGTTCAGTCAGGACTGCGGTTAACTAATGCTGCTGTATAGCCCTGGAACTGGTGACTTACACGACATAGGAATTGGGAAAGGCAAAAACTATGCGGTCAACATACCTCTGAAAGACGGGATAGACGACGATACCTATCGTAGCATATTCCGGCCGGTAAGTCAGCTGTCTCAGCTAAAGGGAGCATTGCTGACTGATGAGATGCTACTACGTGCGCGCTTGACTCATGTGCATATAGATCATCCAAAATATCATAGACTGGTATCGACCTGGGGCAATTGTGCTGCAATGTGGAGCAGACTCTCTGGCTGAAGACAAGCTCGGGTGCTTCAATCTATCTATGCGAGGTGAGAGGCCCTTTGAACAATTCCATGTACGTTCGAGTTCTGAATAATCTCAATATTTAGGTCACGCCGACTGCGTTACCTTCGTTAAATCCTTCGATATCCCCTTCATTATCCTCGGCGGCGGAGGCTACACGATACGAAATGTAGCGCGGACATGGGCATACGAGACTGGTCTTCTCGTAGGCGAAGAGTTGTCGCCGGACTTACCTTACAACGATCACTTCGAGTACTACGGGCCGGAATTTAAGCTGGATGTGCCAAATAACAATATGGACAACCAGAATTCTAGGAAATATCTAGATGGAATGCTGTAAGATCTTTTCCTGAGCCAATCTTAAGGATCTCAAGCTGACCTCGGCACAAAGCGAAACGGTGACCGAGCAACTGCGCAATATGCCTTTTGCACCAAGTTCACAGACGCAACGCGTGCCATACGACATTTCAGACGATGACCTGGGCGAGTCCGATTCAGATCTGGAGACACGGATTACAGAACGGCAACGGGATCTATACGTTTCGCGATACGGTGACATACTCTCGGATTCAGATGACGAAGATGGGGACGGAGATGCGCCTATATCATTGAAACGACCACCACCGCCGCCTCTTCAGCCTATAATCGGCCCGTCTGCAACAGCGGGCGTATCAGGCTCGAAGAGGCCGAGGAGGGCAGCTGCCATGGATGAGAAGACATATCAGCTAGCAATTCAGCAGCATCAGCAACAAGTCGCGGCGGCACAAGCGGCTCAAGCTGCTGCTGCAGCTGCTCAGGCAAATATCAGGAATGGCAAGGTGGTGCGGTCTTTCTTCCCGGCGTAATAACAGGATAGCACTAGACTTTAGTCTGCATCGATGTGTAACCAGTGGGTCAGGCCAAGTACTCAAGGCCAGGTAGCAAACAGTCGTTGTACATCAATATCTCTTTTCGGTTGTCGAGCAGCTTTTATTATTTCGTTATCATTTGTAGATTTTGCTACATATGGATGTCCTTGTAAACGTAGAGCTAGCTCTACGATCCTCCAACGTGCTGACCAGAGTTAGCATGAATGATGCTTCCGGTAACGATGTTACTGTCGGCTGATGCGAGATAGATGTACGCTGCTGCAAGCTCGGCTGGCTGGGCTACTCTCCCCCAAAGTGGGAGATCGCCAACGCCCCAGCCTTCCATCTGTTCTGCGGTGCGGGAAGCGGGTTGCAGGGCTGACAAAAGCATGTTAGTCGGTTTATGACTTGTTTGCGGACTACCAGTAAGGCCTGAGACACTTACGGGTGTATACAGGACCTGTAGGATACAGTTATGTCAGCTCGAGATCAATGGCAGAAACAAACTATCAGCTTACCAGGGGCGACAGCGTTCACTCGAATGCCCTTCGGCATCAACTGACACGCCAGCGATCTTGTAAACGTGCAGATAGCGCCTTTAGTAGCTGAATAATCGAGCATTCCCGCACTTCCCTTGTACGCAGTGACTGATGTAGAGTTGACGATCGTGCTGCCTCTCTTCATGTGTGGCAGGGCGAACTTGGTCAAGACGATCATTCCGACAATGTTGCTGTTGAACGTGGAGCGGACGTTGTCGGGCTCGATTTCTGCAAGGTCTTTTACTTGGATCTGCTTCGAGGCGTTGTTGACTAGGACATCGACGCTAATAGCATCGCTGAGCTTGGCTTGACGAAGATGTGGATTTGGGCTGACCGGCCGTATTTCGCGACGTGCTCATCTACGATGCGCTTGCACTCTGAGTCTTTCATCAGGTCTGCAGCAATCAGCAAGCACTGCTTTCCTTCTTTCTCGACTCTCTTCTTCACATCATCGGCACTGTGTTCGCAAGATCGTAAGCTCTAAGTTGGGAAGCAGATCGATCGGACGCACTCTTCTTGTTCTTCTGGCAGATATACGATCGTGACATCTGCACCTTCACGAGCAGCGAAGACTGGAAAGAAGGGTCAGCTACAGCCAAAGCTGCATATCTGAGGATGCTCCGCACGGGCTACTGATTTTCCAATTCCAGAGTCGCCGCCAGTGATGAGTACCTTCTTTCCTTTGAGCTTGTTGCTACCCTGGTACTCCTCGAGGTAGGGTCTGCCGTTCTCATCCCATTTCTCAACCTTGGTGTGTTCTGAGGAAAAAGTCAGGCACGATCCGCTTGACGAGGAGCATTAGCGTACCAGCGTAAGGCTCCATATCCTTATCTCTGCCCGGAAGACTGGCGGTTTAGAGAGGGTTCAGAAGGTCAGAGGGTCGACCATCAGCATCCAGGACGATTGGCAACCTCGCAGCTTCACGCACACTTGTTGTTGCTTGGAAGGCGATGCGTTGGAGTACGCGGTAACACAGTCATCTTCTGATGGTTTGTGAGACATTCTGGCTGTTGTGGTCGATAGGCTTCTAGCGAAAAACGGAGGATGGGCAGGAAGCAGATACGATCTTGGCTTAACGGCAGTACGTAGATGCGAAGAGGCTCTTCTTGTCGTTGTGGTGCAAAGAGAACAGGAAAGTCTTTGCATCGAGTTTGGTAGGAAAGATAGGCGGGCATGACGTATCGATCCATCGCCGCTTCGGTTCCAGGAAGCACGGGCAGAGCTTGCACAGACAGTCATAGAGGTACGTATCATGATGATTTGGTATAGAGATAAGTCGGAACAGCTAGACTTGGATTTTTGATGTGTACGATCCCAGAAAATCTAGCGTTTTTTTTTCCCGAGCTTCTTTCAAGGGCAGCAGTAATAATGGAGCAGTACAATGTATAGATGTTTCAAGAGCTGTCAAGGAGTAGTGTCTTCATTGTGCTGTGCCTGGATTACGCGTCAAGCTTTCACGTGCAAAGGATAAAGGATCGGCAAGCGTAAAGCGAAGATGACCATTGGACTGGATGGACAAGCTTCTTCTTCTCTTCACACTACGACTATCAATCATGGACACCGCAAAGAAAGTAGTCGATACAACAGCCGTAAGTACGGCAGCAAGGACACAGAGTACGGATTTATGCTGAAAGGAGATCTTCAGGCCGCTGGAATGGGACAGACGCCCGTCGAGATGGGACACCCTATCCATCCTGTGAGTGGCAGTAGCAATTGATACCGGATACATCTCTCACGCTTCCCGGCAGGCCACTGTCCACTGGCCGATCGCCTTCTGGAGCGCATCATTTGGCTTGGACATCGCACAGCATTTCGTGCCGGGCGTCTTCGTACAGACAACTCGCGGAAGTCTTCTCTCCACCATCATCCCGCCCGCATCCACCGTCTCCGCTCTTTCCCACTATGCGAACGCAGCTGGAATCGGGTTCGCAGCCATCTCCATTGCGACAGGCTTGAGTGAGCTGTATGGAATGTGGAAGGCTCAGGCGGAGCAGAGAGGTGGTTGGATGGTAGCGCTCAAGGACGCCTATACCGCTCCAAGCGATGATATCGGCGCCACAAAGCTAAAGACGACCTTGACACACGCATCGATGAACGATGCAGTCAGTGAGTGCTATTTCATCGTTGTCACTAGTATCATACTGAAGAGACATCAGCCGCAATCGCTGTATACAACTTTTACAAGCGCGCAAAGTCACCGACTCTGGCGCTTCCCAGGACAAACGCTTACCTCTCGCTCGCAATGCTGCCTCTGCTGATGTACTCGGCAATGCTCGGCGGAAAGCTCGTCTACGAGTTCGTAAGTAGCTTCACCTATTGTGACATGTAGGAGCTGCATGGCTGATCTTGCTGAATGTTATCAGGGAGTCGGAGTCATGCGCCAGGGAGAAGGTCTTGAAGTCAAGAAGACGCTTGAGAAGCAGCAGTAAGGTATGCGAAGTGTCATTTCCACGTCCATCTACGCAAGTTCGGCAGTCCATGAATTAAAGATCGGAACGTGTTTGAAGTAGGATTGAAGTCACATTTGACAGATTATAAGCTGCTCATGTATCGTAAAAGACACATCTTTCGTCAAGTCTGCTTGTTGAGCATCCGCTTGGTCATTGCTTGCATCCGGATTACATGGCCAATGACGGACCCGACCAAAGCAGCGATAATGCAGCTCCATCATCGACAATAGCACCAGCACCAGCAGCTGCAGCGCCAGCAGATATTCGAGCCAATTTGGGCAGCAGACGACGAGGGACAGCATCGACTTCGACAAGGTCGGCAGCGGTAGTCCCGCCATACAGGGCGCCTTTCTTCGCAAGAGCTGCACAGCCAGAGATCAGTGTGTTGCCGTATCAATAGCATGAATGGGAAGATTGCTGAGATGTTGGATCCGTTGGCTTTCCAGTCCGTGCAAACCAGAAAGATCTATATTATTTGGCGCAGCTCAACGATCAAGCAGAAGAAGTAGCAAGGACATTCCTGGGTATGTCGCAGCTCCCCGTTACACAGCAAGCTAGGCAATGCGAAAACATCGAAGAAGCCCGGCTGAAGTGTACCGGGACTTGACGCAGGCACAAGATGGGTGCAAACATTCACGAAAGAGATTGGACTGGCTAGTAGACTCGCATACTATGGTCTGACCACGTTATTAGGTCGGTAGCCTTGCAACTTGAGGCCGGACTTCGCTGACCTTGCATGCAGGAAGCCAAACTCTTGGAGAAGAATACGTCGATATACTGCAGTATGATGTTCGGACACGCAAGATCCCCACTATTGCAGTGAGTAGCCCGGCTGTGCTCAGTGGGACCGGGCCTTGATGCTGACTATGATCTACAGCTCCGGGCATTACTGCTCTCCTCGCATGTCCTGGCCCCTTACTTTGTTGCACACCTCTACACTCGCTTAAAGCGATATCTAACAGCTCAGCGACAAGCTTCTGCTGTGCCTGCGCCCGTCAACCCAGACCACCATATCTTGAACGAAGCAGATCCCTTATTCTCCGATGAGCCCGTATCTCCTCCTTCTATACCCTCTCTTACAGAAACAACGCTCTCTACACCTTCCTCTGGCTTTTCATTTAGGAATATCCTTCCTTTATCATCTTCCATCTCAAGCTTCGAATTACCCGCCTTTGAGTCCTTGATGGATGAACATGTTCGAGCTATTCATCTTACAGTCTTCTACCTCTTCGGAAGGTATTATCACGTAGCCAAACGACTAGTCGGGATCAGATACCTGTCCCTCCAAGGCCGGCTGAACGATGGATCTGGACAAGGTAAACCTCCGTCGTACGAGGTATTGGGCGTACTGATGGCTGTTCAGCTATCTGTGAGGCTGGTGACAACCTTAGTGAGACGGAGGAAAGCAGCGAAAGCAGCAGAAGCGGAGGCGAAGAAGCTAGCGGCGGGAGAGGAGAATGTCGACGAGAAGGCGGAGAAAGACCTTACAACCTCTACACAGCGTCAGGTAGCGACAATCGACGGAAGACCAGTGACGGACCTCCTCTTCGATCCAGACGATCCGACACCTGTCGAGGACTACACCCACGACGATGATGATGCAACTAGAGAGCTACAAGAGTCGAGGAAGTGCACGCTATGCCTAGGACCACGGAGAGACCCAGCAGCTACCGAGTGTGGACATTGTTTCTGCTTCGAATGTATCGTCGGCTGGGTCAGGGAGAAACCGGAATGTCCGCTTTGTAGGCAGAAGGTCAATATTTCTAGGATATTACCGCTTTACAATGTCTAAGCAAAACCCGAAGGGCGAGCAGCAGTATGGTCGCGACTATAGAGGGTTGGCTAGCACTAGCAAGGAATGCTTCCGCGATGTGTGCGCGATATGTGTTGTTGTGATATCCAGTAGTGCTTATCATGGATGCAGAAATTGACTAAGCTAATATAACAACGAAAAAGGCGCTCTATGGCTACATTACAAATATGCTAAAGAAGAAGCTAGAGCATTATCAGACGACAACAAGAGATTCAATTACGAATTAACTTGAATGATTGTCCATTGAGGTCGTTCCACGAATATCATGATCTCTTCTTCCAATCTTAACCCCCAAGTCTCTGCAGATTTCCGCTACGGTCTGAGGGGTGCTACTCTTGCGTCGCTTGTTGTGGATATCCGCCTCAAGCTCACTGACGTCCGTCAGTAGCGAGTCGGAGGGCATATCAGCATTATTGCTGCTACCTTGCGAATCTGCAATCGTAGGTCCGAACGGAGGAGATGATGAGGAGACTAAAGGCGATTTGCCGACCTTATGAGAGCCGGAAGAGAAGGTGAATTTGATGCTCTGGCTCGAGGGCTGCGAGTCGGAAACTACGACTGTACTTTGCGAGTCGTAGACTATATCCGTCTCGTCGCCTCGTTGGGACGCGAGTTCTTCGATATCGCTTGCGGTAGAGACATCGCTGGCCAAGGAAGGAGGGGAAGGTGCATTTGAGGTAGATGCGGAAGCTGGCTGTTCTTCCCGTAACAGTTGCTGAACAGGCAGCGGAAGGGCTGCGGCGGAAGGAGTGATCCCTGCTGAAGAAGCCGAAGCAGCTGCAGCCAGTTCCTTACACTCGCCGCAGTACCAGGGCGTAGGCTTCTTCTTCTTAAGCGCAGACTTGGGAGGCTTGACGCATGCGAGATGGAACCATTCCCGTCGGCAAGTGGCACCCTCGCATTCGATCATCTTCGTTCCGTCATCGGGCCCGTCGCAGATACAGTAAGGGCCTGGATCGATGACTTCTGGCTCCTCCAGGTCTTTGCTTACGACCTTGGGAGAGCGAGTCGTGACGACCTGTATGGGTGACTCGAGAGGAGCTGTGCTGGAGCTTTGCGAAGCAGCAGATACCAAGAAGAGGCTTGGGTCAGGAATATCGACAGCAAGTGCATCCCTGACGATCGAAGCAGACGGCACACCATATGCCGGTCGCTGACCCGAGCTAGCATTCCCTCTGCTCCGCCTCGATCCAGTGACTTCCGTCTCCCAATAGTCTGCTTTCTTATCAACTCTATCCGTAACGAGTTCGAGTGCGTATCCCTTCCAGCCAGGTTTGGCCTTCTGCTTCGGCACCACTGGAAGAGGTAGAGCAGGTGTCTTGACCTTTCCATTGCCAATGATCTTGCCTTTGCTCGATTTCATCGAGAGCAGACCTTGCCTGTTATTCCGCACGGCGGCGGAACCACCGATGGCCTTTCTGGCAGGGGCAGATGTTCTAGACTTGGTACTTGCGAAGCCGTATCCAGCCAGTGTTGAGCTGACCAATTTCTTCGGTATCGCAGGAACCAGCTTGAGTTCCTCTCTAACAGCATTCGCAAATACCTGCAGATCTCCTTGTACGAAAGTATCGAAGACGGAGTTCCAGACAGTCTCAGGCGTAGGCGCCTCATTATTGACGTAGATGACCTTCGTCTGAGTGGAGGGTACTGGCTGTTTGACCCATTTGCCAGTCCAGTTCCCGTGCTCGTCATTCACTTTCACCTCTATCTCCGGCTTGATAACCCTCGCTAGCTCTTTCACCAACTTCTTGACACCGGGAATCTTTAACGTCGTACCAGCCACGATCAGATAGTCGGGTCTGGCGGATTTCAGAAGATCCTTTTCTGCGATCTCCCCGACTCTGGCGGCTTGGGCATGCTCTTCGCCATAAAGCACAACGGACACCTTCATCACGCCTGTGCCCCTTGACCGCTCTCCTAATGCATTTCGGGATGCGTTCGCAGCTTTACACTTCGGACAGAAGATGGAATTGCCTTGATCCAAGACGTGAAGGTGCTTGTCCAGCGGCTCGATATGGTGGCATTTGGTGCAGTGCATGCTATCGAGTGTGCCATGTAGCGGAATGACGGATGGCGTGGTGAGTGTCTTGGATAGCTTCATTCCAGGCGGCGGTGCGTCTTCTGTCGACACTTGCGAAGACACTGGCTGACCGGGTAGACCCTCAGTGTCCGAAAACTGACATGGCTGAGAGCTCGATGGCCCTGCTTGCAGCGAATCCGGACCTCTTTCATCACCCTCCTGTGATGACTCGGGTACCATGTCGCCCGACATTGACGGTGCCTGCGACTCTAGCATGTCCGGCAACTTTGAGGTAGAAGGTATCGGCTGAGCAGCTTGCAGACCAGCTTCGAGCGGATCTTTGTCCAAGCCATACTCCACTGCTACATTCTCCTTATCCGAATGAGAGCCTTCCATCTCGCTTGCTTTGCGCTTTCTGCCTATATTCTTGGCAGAGGCGGCTGGATCTTCTTGCTGCATCTTGCCTTTGCCCTTGTTGTTCTTAGACGGCGACGGTGCGCTGACTGCTTTGCGAACCTTCTTCCATTCTCCAAGACCATATGACAAGCCGGTCTTAGCTTCCAGAGCATCGATGTTCTATGAATGCCGCCATCAGCTGATTTCGAAATGCTGGCTCAAAGGAAGGGTAACTCACCTGTGTATATACACGAAAGAGTCTATTTGCATCCTCTAACTCTTTCATAAGGTGATGGAAGTTTGTTGGTGCCGCTACATCTGCCAGCCGCTTGAGCTCTGCGATCATCATGTAGAATGCTCGGGTGGTGTCTTCCCTCTGCATTACTTATATTAGAGTGATATTTCTATACTACATGAGTTATACAAGCCCACCTGGAAGAGGTTCGAGTGGAAGAGGTCCTTTCCCGTCGCGAGTTTGACATCTGGATTGCGTTCTTTCAAAGTTACGAAGAGGCCAGTAGCAGCAGATCTGAAGTCTGGGATCCCTGAAGCTGTCGAGATGCCTGCGCCGACGACGAATGCGACCCTTTTGCTCTTTACGAGTTGGCTGGCGAGCGCTCTGAGCTGCTCGCTGTCGGATGCGGCGACGGTGTGCATGGTCGCTGATCTGCGAGCTATCTTGTAGCGCCTTCAACTGCTTGAATGTCGTCCTTGGAGTTGTCTGAAATCAGAGCCTTTCCTTGACTTCTCAGATTTGAGTGGATGTTGAAACTTGAAAGGGGCTGAGGCTGAAACTGGGATGTCATCGTTTGACTGGCGACTAATGTCAGAGTCTTAAAATGGTCTATAAGGAGGTCTTCACAGGATTATAACACTCCATTACTGTCATCCCTATAGACATGCCCGACGCGACTATGCGCGAAGAACTCGATTCTGATAGCGACGACGATTCTGATCTGGCGGTATTCTACGACGCTGTGGCAGTCCCCAAACGCGATGTCACTACTGCCGAAGACATCTGGCAGCCCAGCAAGCGAATCCGTACAAAAGCCCCGGCTAATGGAACCAAACGCAACGCACGACGAAGAGTAGAGAGCGGCAGCTTGATCAATGGGTCTGGGGACGATCAAGACATCGAGAACAATGCCAGTGCTACAGATGACTCGTTCATGGCTGCTGCAAAGGCATTGAGGCCAAAGAAGAAGCTGCGAACAGCAAGCCTGCGTGTCGACGACGACATCCACCAAGCACAAGCTGGACCTTCTCGAGTGTCCAAAGATGTCAAGAAGGTGTGCTGAGCCTACAGAAACGTCTATGTAAACCAGCTAAGCGAAGGCCCAGCGCGTCAGGCGGAAAACAGCGTCACAGCCGCGAAGCTCTACATCCTTTAATTTCACGCCTAGCATCAATCTAGAGTCTCTCGTTGACAAGGATGCTCTAGACAAGGCCGACACGTATCGCTCAGAAGGCAATGCCTTCTACCGCGAAGGCAAATTCAAGCAAGCTTTGGCATCCTATACATCTGCCTTGGAAGCATACCCTAGAACAACCTCTGTTCCACCTCCAATATCACTCCTCACGAACCGTGCAGCAGCGTATATCTCGTTGGCCGACTACCCGGCAGCATTACGAGACATGCAGCAGTCCCTCTCGTATCCTTCGGCAGACACAGAAGGAACAGTCAAGCGACTCAGTAGACTTGTGCGATGCTATATCGCCTTGAACAAGTACGAAGGCACGGATGTTCAAGAAGCGCTCAAGCACCTTCAGAACCAGCTTATTCTGCTAGAGCGGATAGAAGGAACGGAGAAGACGCGTAAAGATGGTCAGAAAGCCTACGACGACTTGTCAAGGGGCGTACAGTATCTGGAAAGAGTGGCAATAGCGAGGGAGAAGTATGATTGGGAAGCAGTATTGCAGAATTTGGAAAGCCTACGTGGGCTGGCGCCGAATGGCACCAAGAAGGCAGACCCGCCGGATGAATGGAACATGATGCAAGCGGAAGCGCTCGGGATGCTGGGCAGAGTGTCCGAAGCCAGATTGCTAGTGGAGTAAGTGGATCAATACTCGCAAACAGAGACGTGACTGACGTGCCAAGCAGTGCATACCTGAAAAAGGCAGACAAAGCAGATCCGGCTGCGCTCTGGTTCAAAGCCATCTTTGCGTATGCACAGGCTCAGCTGTCGCTAGCCGTAGCAGCTTTGGACACCATGCGGTCAACTACTGAGCTGCCGACTCAAGCATCGTACGCCATACTTCTATACGCCTTCATTGTGACTGCTAACGACAGTCATTGACAGCCGCCTCCTTCATCGATCCTACCAGATTTCCCGTCTCTTTGAATCTGCTAAAACGGCAGCTGGAAGTGCTCGCTGGGCGAAGGTAATAGCGTATTTATCAGAGATACTACGCATAGCGAGTAAAGAGCAAGCTATTAACCAGCAAATAAGATGTACGGCTCTGCTCGAGCGGGCCGAGGCGTACTTACAGGTAGTTATTGCTCGACTTCGGCTTCGAATCTAGCTGACATTGTCGATGTAGTCTGGCAACACTGCTGAAGCTGTGAGAGATTGCGAGACGGTGGTGGGCCTCGAACAACCTTCTCTACCGGACATATACATCTTCAAAGCTTATACCGTCAAGGCGAAAGTACACATGCTCAAGCAAGACACTGCTTCAGTAGTGGAAGCGCTACGAGCTGCGTTGGAAGCGACTGATGGTGTAGACTCTGCCCAAGTCGAGCAGGTGAAAGCCGAACTCCAGAGGTTGATAGCCCCAAAGATCGACCTTCGACGGTGGAGGCCGAATGCGACATATTACGAGGTATGGCAGCTTCGCGCTCGGCATGCATTGCGCTTACACGCTTTGTCGTGCAGATCCTGGATATCAAGCCATCAGCTACATCAGCCGAAATTCGTGCAGCGTACAAGAAAGAATCGCTACTGAATCACCCGGACAAGCCCAACGGCGACGCAGATCGTTTCAAGCGCATCAATGAAGCGTACACCGCACTCAGTGCACGCGCAAAGCAAACCCGAGCGTCTTCTTCCTACAATTATTATCGTTAGCGCAGTCGCAGCCATCGTTTCAGCAGTAATTCAGTCAAGCAAGAAGTAGCATTATGTTAGCATGTCTATACAGTTGTTGATGTATACATACAAGCAAGCAGTCTCTTGTCTATAGCAGCCGAAGAGACCGAGGCTTTCCGGGTGAATGATTTGCGGCAGGGCGGCAGCTGAAGCCCGTCTGCTTTTCGTAGTCGAAGAGCCGGAAAATAGGCAACAGATTCTCTTGCTTCTGCATCTACCATCTTACATACTCTATCATGCCTTCCGTGGCCATGTCTACCTTCCGTCTCTCTGCACTTTCGCGAGTCGCGGGCCCGTCAACACGGCGTGCTTTTTCAACGAGCTTTGCGCGTTACAAGAACACTTCTGGTCTGAAGAAGCTCTATGATTCTGCAGAAGAAGCCGTAGCAGATGTGAAAGGAGACTCTGTTGTGCTTTCCGGAGGTCCGCTCACCAAAAGTCCAGGAGATAGGCATTACCTAACAGCTTCGGTTCTGCAGGATTCGGTCTATGTGGAACAGCAGACACTCTTATCCAAGCTCTTTCTAAACGGACTGAAGTCCAGAATTTGACCTGCGTCTCTAACAATGCGGGTGTTGGCAACTACGGTCTTGGAGCACTTCTACACACCGGTCAGATCAGCAAGATGATTGCATCTTTCCTCGGTACAAACAAGCACTTTGAGAAGCTCTACTTGACGGGCAAGATCTCTCTCGAGCTGTGTCCTCAGGGTACGATTGCAGAAAGGTGTCGCGCTGCTGGAGCTGGTATCCCTGCTTTCTTCACACCTACCGGAACAGGTACCCTTGTCGAAACTGGAGGAATTACCGAGAAATACAAGGAAGGGCAAGACGGAGTTGAGGAGGTTCCAGGAAAGCCACGTGAAGTCAGAGAGTTCAATGGCAAGAAATACTTGATGGAAGAGGCTATCAAGGGAGACTATGCATTCATCAGAGTGTGGAAGGCCGACGAGTACGGTAACTGTCAATTCAGATACACTCAGCAGAACTTCTCCGGTGCAATGGCAAGATCAGCAAAGATGACTATCGTAGAAGCGGAGGAGATCGTCAAGGTTGGAGAGCTGGACCCTAACCATATCCATCTCCCTGGCATCTAGTAAGGCGCGCCCGCTCCTTGGCTGTTTGAGCCATGCTAACGATTGGTATAGCGTGAACAGAATAGTAAAGGCTACAGAACCTAAGCGCATTGAGTTTGAGACGCTGTCAGATAAAGCAGGAGACGATGCTGCTCTGGGCAAGGGATCCGCAAAAGCAAGAAGAGAGCGAATCGTTAAGCGTGCCGCCAAAGAGTTGAAGGATGGCATGTACGGTAAGCCGATACACTTCTACAAGACGCAAAACAAGCTCCTTGCTGAGTTATTACCCGAAATTCAGTCAACCTCGGCATCGGTATGCCCATGTTGGCACCAAGCTTCGTCGAGCCTGGCACTACCATCCACATGCAATCTGAGAACGGTCTACTTGGCATGGGACCTTACCCCACAAAAGAGACAGTCGATGCCGACATCATCAACGCAGGAAAGGAGACCGTTACTATTCTGCCAGGTGGATCTACCTTCGATTCCTCAGAGTCTTTCGGTATGATCCGAGGAGGTCACATCGATGTTGCTATGCTTGGCGCAATGGAGGTCTCGGCCAACGGAGACCTTGCGAACTACATGATTCCAGGAAAGATGGTCAAGGGTATGGGAGGAGGTGAGTTCAGAAGAGCTCAAGAACGCATTGTTCGTCAGGGCTAATTGTGTCTTTCCTTACAGCTATGGAGTACGCTTTATTCTACATGCAGCTATCCGACTCAAGCTGACCTTTCGCTCCAGCCTCGTCTCCAACCCCGATAACACGAAGGTCATCGTAGTGACAGACCACACCGACAAGAGCGGCAAACCCAAAATCGTTGCAGAATGCAGCCTTCCTTTGACAGGACCACGCTGCGTCAGCCAAATCATCACAGATCTTGTACGTATCGCTTCCGAGTGCTTGTGCCGGTACAGGCAAGCTGACATTCCCCTTCCAGTGCGTGTTCGAGGTAGACCGCAAGAACGGTGGCCTTACGCTTACAGAACTGGCACCTGGCGTGACGCTCGAGGAAGTCAAGGAAAAGACAGGTGCTCCCTTCAAAGCAGTCGAAAACCTCAAGCAGATGGGGGCGTAAATTGCGCGATGAGGTAGCCGGGACTGTTACTTGTATAATAGCTGTCGTATCCTTGCATTCTTCTGTCGTTTCGCAATCTGTTTATTCGGGGCAAAAGAAAGAAGTCGCCGGCAAGCGATCTGTCAATTGCAGAGCTTCTTGCTTCTTTTCCTTGATCAAAGCTTAGAACGAAGATTTATACCAGACTTGATCAATCATGTCTCTTGGACGTACTTACACGATTGCTTCTACTGGCTTGAAGATACCCGCTGTTGGTCTCGGCACTTGTTGGTCGTTCAGCAATTTTGACGTTACGTAGTCTTGTTGGACTGATGCAACAGTACAGGGAGATCCAAGCCTGGCGAAGTCAAAGCTGCAGTCGCTCATGCTCTCAAGATCGGCTATGTGAGCTGCCGGCGTCTGGTGTCTTCTGGACCAGCTCATTGATTTGCTCTGTTTCGCAGAGACACATCGACTGTGCATACATCTATGGAAACGAGAAGGAGGTCCGCAGGGTATCGCTCCCGACTCTTGTGTTGACCTGACATCGACAATGACAGGTCGGAGATGCCTTGGCCGAATCTTCTGTTCCTCGAGAAGAACTATGGATTACCTCGAAGCTTTGGAACGCTATGCACGAGCCAGAGCAAGTCGCGCCAGCGCTAGATCAAACCCTGAAGGACCTGCAACTCTCCTATCTGGACTTATATCTGTAAACTAACCTAGCAACCCTTCCTCCGTGCAGCTGATCAGACATGTAGCATGCACTGGCCTGTAGCTTTCGGACCTTCCCCTGATGGCAAGCTGCGAAACAATCCAAAAGATGGCAACGGGAAGATCATCGTCAACAAGGCATTGACTGACAACCCTGTTCCAACTTGGCGAGCTATGGAGAAGCTTGTAGAGTCTGGGAAAGTCCGCCATATCGGCATATCGAACTTCAACATCAGGCGATGCGAGGCTTTGTTGAAGGAGGTACGGCTAGCATCTTATCCTGTTCTGTCCATCCATTGACTCGCTATCACAGGCCAAGATCAAGCCTGCCTTCAATCAGGTAGAACTCAATTTCAGCTGCGCACAGCCTGAACTCCTTGAGTGGAGCAAGAAGAATGGTATTCTGCTAGAATCGTACTCGCCGCTGGGCAGTGACGGCGCAGCCCAGCGTGAACTTCCTGAGATGTAAGAGCCATTGTCAAACCGCTATGCTACCCATTTGACGTGCTTTACAGCCGCAAGATGGCCGAAAAATACAAGGTAGACGCTGCTAATATCCTGATAAGCTGGCAAGTGCAACGAGGGGTGAGTAATCCGGCACGTACAATCAATTGCCTCTGCTAACGTCCTTCATAGGCCGTATGCCTTCCGAAATCTGTAACGCCATCGCGCATTGAGAGCAATTTCAAGGGTAATTGTGATACACCGACTCTTGATAGAGAGTGCTAATCAGCCCAGCAGATGTCGAACTATCAGCTGAAGACGTGGATATTCTTGAAAAGGCATCTGCCGCAGCCTATCCTGTACCGAAGCGAGCAGTGCTGCCGGATTGGGGCCTGGACATCTATGAAGACAAGAAACAAGCAAAGCTCTGAGCGCCTCTTAAACACACGAATTTCCATTTTGCTGACATCTAGAGCACGCCTTTCTCCTGTTACAATTAATATAGAACATCGTTTTGTTATGTAAATACAGGCAATGGCGGTCAGCCAAAGGTTTACTTCTTTACTGCAATCTAGATGAAAGATTACTATATTGTCCTTTGTTCGAAGCTAATAAGGAGAGACACGAAATGATTGTCCTTCCGGCTGCCAAACATTATCGACCGTTATCGGCCAGCGTTCGCAACCTTTGCGTTACATGTCAGGGTACTCGTTTCATAACTTCAATTGAGACAGTACTCACAGCATTGCGGATAGCGTCGGCGGTCTTCTTCTCTTCTTCTTCAGCTAGCTTTCTAGCTTCTTGTCTACTTAGATTTGCATGCGAGTCTTTCGATTGAGGCTGAGGAGGAGGATTGACAAATTTGTGGAAATGTGCACTGCCTGGACTCGAAGACAGGAAAGACTTGGAAGTAGGTGACTTCTGGTTCAACGAGCTTGTAGTTGACGGTCTTCGCCGCGAGACATCGGGAGCGAGACCATGCCCGCGATGTATACTGGACGCCGCTGTCGATCCGGCTGCATCGGTGCGCTTGTAGGAGGATGGGAGTATGAGCGTGTCTGCAACAGTCCGTTCCGATGCACCGTTTGAGCCGTCTTTCGAAGCTTGTTCGGCCAACAGCATGGCAAGTCTCGATGACTCTTGCACTCTAGAGGTTACTGCCTGATCTGCTGAGCCGGAACCGGGATTGTCGTCGATCCTCTTCGAAGCCTTTCCCTTGGCCTTGCTCGCTCGAGCTTGGTCACTTGTGGTAGACTGATCACCCTCGGACAACCCCGAGACACGTGAATCGAAATCGGCAGAGCGTTGCGGTGCAGGCAGCGCCAGCTTATCGAGACCCTCCGGCATCTGTGTGTCTGCTGCAGCGAACGAGAATAATGGAGAGGCAGACAAGCCGTTGTCAGACTCTGCGCACAGTGCGTCCTGAGATGTTCCCGCAGAGGTGAGAAGAGCATGGTCTACAGGCGGCGATGACGATGAGCGAGATTCTGATTGACGTCGCCCTAAAGTAGGATATACAGTGTATGATCAGTTAATCGCTCGAATTGTTCATTGCTGCGGCGACTGTTGAGCTCGCTCAGCAGGGGAGGGGAACACACCAACAGATCTAGGAGAATTGCCTCTCGGAGACGGCGATGATCCTGGCAGCGTCCTGCTGCGCTTGACTGTAGCACCTGAACCTGCCGAGGGAGGCAGATTCTGCCCTCGGACTGTGGTAGCTGACAGAGGTATATCATCGTCATACGTGGCTGTATAGGGCGACGAAGACCGCATTGGTCGCGAAAGGTATGGCGTTTCTGGATTTGAGGGATCCCAGATGACTGTTTGCGAAGCGCCTGTGGTTGGAGTCGCGACACCAGACGAAGTAGGCGTGCGACCTTTCTTGAGCTTTCGAGGGACTCTATCTTTCTCCTTTTCTCTTTTCTCCTCCTTAGACGGTCTACCTGTGGCAGGCGGGGACATCGTAGGGAAAGAAGCTGTACCTGGCTGTGAGTGAGCGGTACGTGTCTGTAATACTGGCGGTGCCGCAATGGATATAGGAGGTAGTTTGGAGAAATTCCGCGGCTTGGTGGCCTGCGGGACAGGGGAGGATGAGTACGGAATTGTCGGAGACGCTTGTGCGCTACTGGACTGTATCGACGCTATTCTTTGCTGCTGCTGAGGGATAGAGACTGGATTAGATGGCTGTGAAGGTGGCTGCACAGGATGCTGAGCTTGGCCGTGAGCCTGAATCTGCTGCGGCTGTTGTTGCTGAACCTTCTGCGATCCTGTAGCTTGCGCAGCCTGAGGAAGACCCTGCTTCGGGGTTGCGCTGACAGGACTCGTGTCTGTTGAGCTCGCAGGAGCAGACGAAGCCGAGCTATACTGCTCCGGAAAGACCACAAAGTGATCTTGATGATTGATCAGGAACTCTAGCACTTCCTGATTAATTTTGATCTCGTCTTGACGTCTAGTCAGTTCGGCTTTAGCGTTTGCGGCAGACCCTCCACCACCCGAACTTGAGCCATCGCTTATCGATGTCGACATCATGGCCGCTTGTAAGGCCGAAGGATTGGACGGCGAGCGGGATAGAGGGGGCATACTAGGCGGTGAAAGTGATTCGCTGGCTCCAGATGTTGTAGCAGCCCCAGGGATAGGAATGCCGGCAATGTCGCCTGCCGCATCTTCGGGAGCTCTGATCAGACCAGGCTGAAATACGACTGCCAAGTTCGAGGCAGGCATAAGATTCGATTGGTGATTCTTGGCGAAGACGTTGAGCATGTCTAAGACGTAGGAAAGAAGGTATTTGGTTGAGGCCGGTAGCTGCGCTATCAGGACCTTGTATCGCTCGATACTGGCCTCGATCGCTTCTGCGTTGTCGATTTTTCCCAGTTGAGCTGTACACGTACAAGTATGCTCAGCATGAGGGAGCCGGAAAATTCATGCGAACTCACGCAAAGCATTGCGGAAATCGTCGTATAGCTCTGCCGGAACGACGGGTTCCTGTAGTATGCGCATGAGCTCAGCGATAGCGGACATATGTTGCGCATTACTTACAGGCAGCTGGTTGAGGTATCTTCTTAAGACGTTAGCGGCATCGTGTACGCTCCAAGGGCCCCAAACGACATCCTTGCCGTATGAGGGAGGTCGGTCGAAGATATCTTGTAGCTCTTTCATTCTGCGTGTCGAGCCTGATATCCTGAAGACTCCTTCGACAGTAGTTGCTGTGCGCGGTGGAAACAGATAAAGTCAATGTTCTGTGAAAGCCTTCAGCACCCTGCCAGGCTTACCTTTCTGCTTGAGAAACAGACCACACTTGGCTACTACGATTGGTATATAGCTATAGAATGATATTGAGGTTAGCATTGCAGGTTTGCAAGCATATACGTATAGCGAATGAACCCACCCATAGACTTGATTGACACCGTCCGGTCCCACCATCGAGATTGCGACTCCAGCATACTTGAGACTATATGTCAAAGGTACTCCAAAGACGCCCTTGTAGTGCCCGGCCGCGCTCGAGTTGCTTGACGTGGGTGATATCTCGAACCTATTTGAGGAGCCTGAGCCGCCAGCAGCTGCCGCTTGAGCCTGCGCCTGGGCAGCCTGTTGCTGTTTAGTGAACTTGGTCCACCATGTCTTCAAGCCTTGCTTCGTTGCTGCCTGCTGTTGCTGCTGCTGGGTCGTTGCGCTAGCTGATGCCGGGTCTGTTGGAATAGCTGGCAGCGGAAGAGCCATCGAAGCCGCTTGCAAGTCTGCGTATGCTTGAGACGGTATTCCTGGACCAGTATGCTGCTGCTGTTGCTGTTGCTGCTGCTGCTGGCTATGCGTTATCGCTCCCGAATCTCGCCCAAATTCCCGCTGTTCTGGCTGGTGATGCTGGTTTTGAGACGACGGCGGATGCCGCCGTTGATTCTGGTCACTCATGACTATCTACCAGCTTTGCTATCTGCGCCGTTCTGGCGTTGTTTCTCCCAGCTCGAGCGCTCAGTGGGTCCACCTCCCTCTCACGTCTTCTAGCAGCATGGCATGGCCTCTGCAATTTGTCTTATTATCGCTGTCGCTACTATCTCGTCCCACTTCTATATTCCTGTCGTTTCCTGCCAGATTTCGAAGTGTCCCGAGTCGCTGGAGGGCGAAGGAGCAATCAAACGCAAAGTCTTTGGAGCAATCTGCCAGCATATGCCGGTATAGACCAGGTGTATGGTTACGGCTTTCGTTCTGCGGACAAGGCTAACTTAATGCGCCATGATTGATGCAGCGGAGGCCCGGTCCCCGTTTGTGTTACAAGCAGACGCAAAGAAAGACCGAGATTTATCAATAATAACATCGCAATGCGTCTCAGTTGGCCTTCCTCTCTATACCAACATTTGCTGGCAGTACCGCCGCTATAGCGAATTTTTCGCGGGAAGGAGATGGTGTGAAGCCGCTGCTTGAGAGCAGAGCACCATCAAGAAGCGAGTGACATGCTCGAAATTTGCTGATGACGGGAGCTTTTGTTTGCGGATCAGATTCTCCAGTCTCGGCTCCCGGCCCACGTGGAAGATAGGTCCTGCTAGTTACGTATGCGATATCGACGCATAGCGGATGACATTCGCCGAGGCGTAAGTTATCAGCAGAATATGGTCTCGACGAGATGCCTGTTTGCAATTGCAGCTCCTTAATGGATGCCTGTGAAGTATGCGGAGCGGGCACATTGGTCTTGCTACATGAAGGGTACGGATGGATGCGATAAATAGCTACTATTGCATGGTATAGAATGAGATGGTGATGCTTGTTGTCTGTGCAGGCGGATGAAAGCCGAGGGTAGATCGAGAACGATTTTTATCATTGGTCACCAAGCGAAGGTGAACTTTGCCTGCTATAACCGTCGGACCATCCACTGTCCGACTCTATCGATATCGACCTCTTACGGTGTCGCCTTGCTGAGGCGGACGAGGCGGACTTCGCTAGACCTTCTGCTGCAACACGCTCGATCGTTGCGTTCAAGCGACTTGCAAATTGCCATTGAAGAGCGTGTCCGCCACCCTCGAACGGGATAAACTCAGAGTCTGGAAGGTGTCTATGCAGGTCTTGCGACCGCTCAGGCTTGACTGCAGTGTCGAGGTCTCCCGAAATTATGGCAATCTTGGGTATGGAATCGTTCAGTAATGCGAGCCTTTGCGGCGATAGATGATGGCATCTTTTGTGCAATATCAGTATGATCATACTTCCTACGGCCGGAGCCCAACTCACACAGCCGCCAAGGTTTGCAGGAAATTACCGGCGAGCGATTGTTTCCTTGTGAGGCTGTAACGACGCAGAAAGTCCTGACGAGAGGGAGTGAGTGACTCGACCCATACGAGAATGATCGTATGACCTACTTTATGCAAACGCTCCCGATTGCAGACTCCGTCTGAAAAGTCTTCCAGATATGCGGAAGGAAAAAGCCCTTCGAGCACGACATCGACCATTGCTTCTGCCGTGCGTACGAACATCAGACGTGCGAACATAGTGAAGCCAGATAGCTATTACATCTATTCAGCACCTGTAAAGATGATCTGCGAGGAGAATTGGACGAACCGGAGCCGCAGAGCCGTTCCCAGCGGTCGTGGATATCAGGGTCAAGGATGCGATGGTAGCAGGTGTGATGAGAGCCTGTAGTCATTACTCAGCATTGAAAAGCAGAGAGAGGAAGCCCAGCCGACTGACGAGTTCTTGAGCGATCATGCCGCCCATGCTGACGCCCACGACATGTACTGATCTTTCATCGGTCCATTCAAGGTATTCGAGTAGCTCTTGTACATCCCAGGCCATGTCTTGCGTTGAGAACCGGCATAGGGGACTATCCGACAGACCAACCGCCCTGTTATCGAAGAAGAGGCAGCGGTAACCAGGAAGATTGCCAAAGTATTCTGCTTGAGGATGCCATGCGAAAGAACTCGTATTCAGGCCTTGGATGAAAACAATGGATGTGACGTCTTCTTCCGCATCGAGACTCTCCTGGCCATGGACCTCTGCAGCGAACATTAGCTGGCTTATTTAACTACCTTCTAAAGAGTCCTCTTACCATAATATAGTCTGTGCGACCTATGCGACCTGGTCTTTGAGACCTCGCAAAATCCTTTCTCAAGACATGTCGACGGATCAAAGATTGCTGATGTGCAGATTTCGCATGTCAGATGGGTTTTGTCACATATTGTCAGAAGCTAATGATAAGAACACTCACTAGCAGGATCCTCGTCGGCCGGGCTGGCCATGTTCCTGCAGGCTTGGGCGAAAACGTTGCTGAAATCACAAGTGGCACATGGGCTAGAAACCTTCCCTTCATGACAAATACTCTATCACACTTCCAAGCATTCCTCTACATACATAAAGAGCTTCTCAAACCCGCAACATATGCTCTTGCTGCTGCTCGATGGAATGAACACCTTCGTCATGGTCCTTGCCTGCGGACATGCAATTGCTGCCAGATTATCGGCAAAGCCCAGCCTCACAAAGTATACTCCCGTGAAAGCGCGACTGTGAGACGGCTTGATACTAAATAATGCTGACTAGGCCTTCCTGGCCATGATACGCGTATTACTGAGCAAGTTACGATCAATGGTTCCCTTCTGGCGCAGTACCCCATAAGCTGGAGGATGAGGGATGTTGCAGTACATGCGAATTTTTCCGCTTACTACCTAAAATGATTGCAGCTAGCCATGCATGTCGGCACGAAAGGCTCATAATGGATCTGCCTCTTCATCATACCGATCACAGACAGCGCAGCACTCGCGTAGTATGTTCCAGGATACAGCGTGTCCATGTGCGTCCACAACTCGATGAGTGACCCATACATTCACGTAAGTGTGCAGGTGTACGCTGCAGAAATCGTAAGGATCACGTAAATGTCCATGATTACCATCACATCGCCAGCGGTGAGGGTCCCTCGGGTTGTTGATGTCATGCTGGAGTGTCAGCTTCCTATCGCAGGTTGTATGTCTGAGGGGCGTATTGGGATCAGTCGTTCGAAGGCGCAAGCCGCATCTCTCCTGCTTTATGGGTGTTCCAGTGTATCCGTATTGACGAGCCTTCGAATGCGGCATAGCTGGTGCATCTACCCATACTTGTGGTCGTTGTTGCCTTCGTGGCATGGCGAGCGCGCGCAATTGGAACGTAGTAGTATTTGAGCAGGGTTTGAAACTTGTTTCTGACTGTATTGGTCCGTATCCTACTGCCCGATGATTTCTTCGGAAGCAAGAGACAGGTTTGAGCATTTCAGAACATGTATCCCTCGTTGCGCCAATGTTTGTGCGAGAGGCTTTCCGTGCCGCTTCGCGAAAGGGAGGCTGTCTGCCCTGTCAAAGGTCGTACAAGGGAACCGCAGAAGGGGGTCCGATCGGATCCAGCCTTGAAGGGCATCTGCTCTGAATTTTTTCCGTGTGTCGGCTGTGGTGATTGAGGTTTCAAGCAACGGTGATGAGAGACGCAGTAGGGTACGGAAGTCGGCATGCTGCAAGTCAGATACAGAAAGAAGGGTGCGTGACGGGCTCGTTGACAAAGCTGTAAGAAGCTACACATGACTGAGAGACTGATGATCTTCGCAGAATGCCTGCCTTGCGCTACTATAAGATTGTATTCATATTCTTGCAGAAAGCACTTTGAAAAATGGTGAGGTTCTCAATACATTGCAACTGGGATTCTGTTTCTGGATGGATTCACGACTGGTGCAGTTCTGCTCCCTGTTCTTCGGTGTCCATTGGTAGCGATGTTCGCGATGGTCGGATGGAGCTGTCCTGTTCTGTTGTAGCGTGGCGCATGGCGGTGATTATGCCAAGCAGGTAGAGCGGCATTGAGTGTTGGAGACGCCGACTCCGTGAAGGCATGTAACGGGACGTTAACAAGGACTTGGACAGTTGGAACGGTCGTTGCCGATGCCCTCGTACTGATTGAAGGGGCTCGAGCGACCCTCGCTGCTCGTTGGCCCAGTCTGCTGGTTGTTGTATCGTTTACGATATACTGGAGAGGACTAGCAAAGCTACCACTGGTAGACCTGACTCGGCCTGACCTGCTTGAGGTGACATACGATGGTAGCGCGCTCGGGATGATCGGTGTGGACGTCGAGAGACTGCGTCGGCTTATCGATGGGTACGAGTGTCGTCTGGCATGTCTCGATCCCTGCACGGGCTGGACCATAGATGCAGCGGCTCTGGCGGACAAAGGCATCGTGATCGGACCAGGCTGCGCATATGATTGTGATCGTTGGCGACTGAAGAATGGCATATTTGCTTTTGCTCGATATCAGTCGTCCTGGAGCAGAGTGCCAGAGAGAGCTGCAGCGAGCAGACGGAGAGGCTGCACTGCCCGATAGCTGTGCAGATGAAGATGACATCATCGTGATAAATAAGCCAACTTGGGTGCTGGAACTCTCTCGAAGCCATACAGCGCTTGCTTGTCGGAGGCCGCCCGTCCTGTCGAGCTTGGAAATACCATAGCAAGACAAAGGACCGCAGGGCCTGATACCACATCTAATCTGTAACAGCTTGCTCCATCCGTATTGACAGTAGACTGTTTCCAAAGCCTTGGACAATTCTTGCTGCACAGTCCGGGCAGCCGAGGCAGCAGTTTGAGGCAGGCATAACAGCAGTACACCATAGCAGGGATTGTTGACAGTCATAAATATACGTTGCATGCATGGAAGTCCTCTTTGTGATTGAGTAGGAGAGAACCGGGATTGCTTGCGAAAGATTTCAGATCCTCTTGCTTTCGTTCAGTCAGCTTTCGTATTCCTCGAGCCATGTCTGCCCTCATTTCGCGCCAGCAGTTAGCACCCGTCAGTAGCGCTGCTTCAAGCTCCCTATCAGAGATTGACGAGGTCTTCAGGTCGCCCGCCACTGCTACGGGTCCCTCAGGCCGGCTTCAAGCAATCTTTATGCTCGCCAGCGAGGCTACGCTACCCAGTCTGATCCATACGATGTTATCGTCATTGGTGGTGGTCCTGGCGGCTACTTTGCAGGTGACCTTGACTGTCTGCGAACGCAATTATGCGAAAGCTGAAAGAACTTGTTCTGTAGCTATCAAGGCTGGCCAGCTTGGGTTGAAGACTGCATGTATCGAGAAGAGAGGTGCACTCGGTGGAACCTGCCTGAACGTCGGATGTATCCCTTCGAAAGCCATGCTCAACAATTCTCATATCTACCACCAAACGCTGCACGACATCAAGAAGCGAGGCATTGACGGTACGGTCTAGTCAGATCTCCCGGCATACTTTGCTAATGCTATTCACAGTCGAGGGCGTCAAGCTCAATCTTCCCAATATGCTGGCCGCGAAGAACAAGTCGATAACCCAGCTTACAAAAGGTGTAGAGGGATTACTCAAGAAGAACAAGGTCGACTACATCAAGGGCGCGGCGTCATTCTCAAGTGCGACCGACATCGACATCGCCCTTATGGACGGCGGCCACACCCAGATATCTGGCAAGAACATCATTATCGCTACAGGTTCAGAAGTTACACCTTTCCCCGGTATCGCAGTCGATGAGAAGCAAGTGGTTTCCTCAACAGGTGCGCTCGACTTGGAGAAGGTGCCAGAGAAGATGGTTGTTATCGGAGGAGGAGTTATCGGTCTTGAACTTGGATCTGTCTGGAGTCGACTTGGAGCTCAGGTCACTGTCGTCGAGTACCTCAACACGATCGGAGGAGCTGGTATCGATGCTGAAGTCGCCAAAGAATTCCAGAAGATCCTTACAAAGCAAGGCCTGAAGTTCAAGCTCGGAAACAAGGTTCTTGGGCTAGAGAAGAAGGATGGCAAGTGCTACCTCGATGTCGAGAACGCAAAGGATGGCAAGAAGGAGCAGATGGAAGCAGATGTCGTTCTCGTTGCTATCGGAAGACGACCTGTCACCAGCGGACTCAACTTGGAGAAGATCGGTGTCGAGAAGGACGAGCGCGGCCGCATCATCGTCGATGGACAGTACAACACGTCCGTACAGGGCATCAAGTGCATTGGAGACGCCACCTTTGGTCCGATGTTGGCTCACAAAGCCGAAGAGGAGGGCATCGCCGCTGTCGAAATCATCAAGCACGGGCACGGTCACCTGAACTACGACAACATTCCTGCCGTAGTCTACACGCATCCTGAGGTGAGTTCAGTCTTTCATAAGGGAAGGCTGCTTGAGCGCTGACTGATCGGGTCGCCTTAAACCCTAGGTTGCATGGACCGGACGCAACGAAGAGGAGCTGAAGAAAGCAGGTGTTGCGTACAAAGTCGGGAAGTTCCCCTTCTTGGCGAACTCGCGGGCCAAGACCAACGACGATCAGGACGGCTTCGTCAAGGTTCTCATAGAGAAGGACACTGATAAGATACTTGGCGCGCACATCATCGGAGCTAATGCAGGGGAGATGATTGGCGAAGCTGGCGTGGCTATGGAGTATTCAGCGTCTTCCGAAGACGTTGCGCGAGTTTGCCGTAAGTCGCGCCCGCACAGGACAGGACAGAAGCCCCAAGCTGACTGCCTTTTACCTTAACAATAACAACATTACTCTACTAAACTATACAGATGCGCACCCTACATTGTCCGAGGCTTTCCGCGAAGCTTGCCTGGGAGCTCACGACAAGCCTATCAGTACGTGCCATCTCAGCTGAGCGTCTAACCTGGCCAGCTCACTTATCTTAATTGACAGACTTCTAAATCAATACATCACCGTTCTCGGACATCTGGATAGTGACCCGATTCATCGATCAGCGGTCTTGTATAACATAGAGGTTTTGGGCACGAAGCAGTGCGATACCCTTGTGCAAGTAATCGGTCATCGTTCTGTTACTCAGTCTCGAACATGAACAAGTCTGTCAACCTGGCTGTGGAGTTCCTGCATGTTCGACCGGTTTGAGACGCTAATCACAGCCATGGCTGGAAGGCGAAGCGACAGCCTGGACTGCCTGTCGTGTAAATCTCATTGGTAATCATCGCGTTATGCTACATACGATAAAGTCTAGTCTGCCCGTCATCTAAGCAAGTCTCGCGCCCCAACAGTACAGTTCACATGCGCGCGGAGGCAGCAATAAAGGCTAGCTCCATGTCTCTTCCTGATACCGACCATCAATTTCCATCGTGTCAAAGTAAGCATCCGCTTCCTCTTCTGACATTCCGCCTTGGGTCTGAAACACCAACTTCAGAGCTTTCTGGACAGACTTAGGCATCTGTCCAGAGGAGCTGCCAAGACATATTAATTTCACTGCGCAGCGGCTCCTAGACGTATTGAAATGCTTACCCTGAGACGTAAACGATGCCTGCTTGCTGTCCTATATACTTCCACAGCAGCTCCGCTTCATCCTTGATCTTATGCTGTACGTATATCTTGTCTTCCTGATCTCTTGAAGCAGCTAGTAGGAGCTTCACAGCACCCTTTTCTTGCAGCGTAGCCCATTCGTCCGCGAAATAGAAGTCCTTCTTTGCGCTTCTACAGCCGAAGAAGACGACATTGTTCTTGCTTTCGGAATGAATGGCAAGTCTTTCATTGATTAGGCTGCGGAAGGGCGCGATTCCAGTTCCTGGTCCGATGCAGATTACGGGTGTAGCAGAATCTTCAGGTAGGCGAAGGATGCCTTTGACGAAATCTACAGCTAGCTTAGCACCAGGCTGCAAAGTCGCAAGCCATGACGTCGCTACGCCTTTTCGAGGTAGTTTGAGAATCGTCTTGTACTTGACAATCGCGACTAGAAGCTCGACGCGCCGCGGATTGGTCTTGCTTGATGAAGCGATGGAGAACTGCCGTGGTCGAATCTCAGGAAAGATATCGGCGATGTAGTCTAGCGGTATTTGCGCAGACTTGAACTCCAGCAGTACTTCGGCAATAGTCCGTCGCGGCCTGTTGCTGTAGTCGTACATGTCCTCCTGCACATACTCGATTAGCGCGCAACTAATAGAGAGCAGATGAGGTACCGTACCTGCCCTTCTGCGGTGCAGAACTCGCGAAGTTTATCGGTCTCCAGTTCGGAAGTCGTGAAGTACGATAACCATTCGAAGAAGGATCTTCGAGGAACGGAGAAGATGTCCAAATATGAGATACAGAGTTGTCTTATTGTCGTTGTAGACGGCCAATGCTGAGGTAGAGGTGCGGCTAAGGTCCGTTTCAGCAGACATAAGTGATACCTATGATGTGTTTGCTCACATCCGCTCGATGCTGAGATGTCGAAAACATCATCTGCCTGATCTTGCCACTTCATCGCTGTCAAGAACAAGTCGACTTCTTCTGGCAGGTTTTCGGGCCTGACTTCCAGTATATCGCCCGCTACATAGCTTTCACCTGTGTCAGTTGCCACCCAAGTGCGCCCCAGCAGAATAGGCTGGCTTACTTGCATTCCTCTTCAAGCTCTAGTATAATGTGCCTTGTGTCTTGGAAGTGGTCTTCTGCAGTCACACGCTTGTTCTGTAGTAAAATAGCCGTCTTCATACCATGTATCGGTAACAACGGCGGACTCGATACATGAGCGTTACTTGTTCGCTTTCCTAAGCGTAATCGGGGAGGCGGCCTTGTATGCGGTGGTATCACAGAAATACCAGAAGGCAAAGGGAAGTGTTGCAGAAGGGTTGACCAAAGGTTGTCAAGCCAGGGCATAAGTGTGCCGTCCACGCTATATGCAGTGTCAACAGGCTGTTTCTTGACAAGAGGATGTGACCCACCCAAGATAGTGCTGATCATCCGCCTCTCCCTTCTCCACGAGCTCGTGCGCTCCGAGCTGTTCCAACCTTCTCTTCAACTTCCTCGCCGGCCAATTATATTTCGGATAACTTGAATCGCCCAGCCCAAAGATGGTATACGTGAAATCTTGAAGAAGTTCAGGAGGTAGATCTGAACGGATTAGAAAATCCCAGAGTGGGAGGAGAGAGCTTGGGAAAGCGCCTTGGCCGGTTGTCGAGGTTACGATGATAGTCGGCGGAGCGTCCATGAGCTCGTTCTGGTATTCAACATATTTAGAGAAAGAAAGGAGACAGCGTAAGAGAAATCAGAGACATACCCGGTCGAAATCCTTGATGTCGATTACGCGAGCTCGAAAGTATCTCCGCCAAGCTTCGCGACCGATATACTCTGCTACATCTTGAGCACTTCCAGTCTGACTTGCATAAAGAATGAGGAGTTGCCTCTCTTCTTCCTCCAAAAGTCCGGATTGATCATCAGAGGTGCCATTTGCATGGTTGGAAGCATCGGATCTTCCTAGATGACCATTGCTGGACATTGAATAGTGGTTGAAGAAGCTTGTGCGAGTCCCAAGACGCCTGGAAAGCTTGAAGAATATTGATGATGCCTTTGCCTCTTGTCCTTATCGATCTATCTTTTCGGTCAACAGGCCAGCCAGAAGCAAGCAGTAAGAGCGCAGTAACAGATCTTGAAGAGGAAGCAGTAGTAAAGCACAGAACAGCAAAGTCACGAAGGGAGAGGGGCAAGTCGATACAGAGGCAACGAGCGATGTCAGCGAATACTACCGCCAGTAAAGGCAAACAGCGAGCAGGGGCAACACTTTCCATCAACGAGCTACTCAGCGATTTGGAGCGTATACCTTATACTCAAAGCAGCCGCAACAATGACAACGACAAGCCAGCGTCCCTAGTGGACATGACGGAGATTCCAGCGAGCAGCGACAGCGTGGATTCCAGCTTGAAGGCATCACAACAGTTTATGGATAGTAGTAGGAATCTATTGAAGCAGGCGGAGGTGCTGGATGGTCTGAGTAGGAGGTTGGATGGCGTGGATAAGGGACTGAAAGAGGTCGAACAGACGGCGCACGCTCAGCAGGCGCGGTGACATGTAAAACTCCTCTGTCTCCCTTCGACCCTCTTCTACCCAGCCCTTGGTCTCATCCTTCGATTGGACGCGCCTACACCACTCCGTACTGTTTTCGGTACTCCTGCATCTGTTCCAGCTCCGTCTCGTATCCGCCTCTGACTTTCAAGAACTCGATGATGTCTAGCATAGTAGCCACGACAATGACGGGTACGCCGACTTCTTTCTGGACCTGCATGACCGCGCTCTCTTCTGATTCTTTACCCTTCTCCTGTCTATCCAGGCTCTCCGTTATGCCCACCAGATCTCCCCCAGCTTGTTTTATGATGTGTACAGCTTCGCGTATAGCCGTTCCAGCAGTTATCACATCGTCTATAATCAAGATTTTCTTTCCTTGTAATTCAGCGCCGACTAAGGATCCGCCTTCGCCGTGATCTTTCGCTTCTTTGCGATTGAAGGCATACCCTACTTCTTTGCCGTATGCTCTGCTCAACTCCATAGCTACGATAGCAGCTAGTGGAATACCCTTGTACGCAGGCCCGAATAAAACATCGAATTCAATCCCGCTTTCCACAATGGCAGCCGCGAAGGCACTGCCTAATGCATAGAGTAAAGAGCCAGTGTTGAGCTTGCCAGCGTTGAAGAAATATGGTGAAACACGCCCGGATTTCAAAGTGTAGGAACCGAAGAGTAAAGCGCCGGAGGACAAGGAAAGAGAGAGAAGAGAAGCTGCATAGGGCTTTAAGGTAGTCGTTGTAGATAGAGACTTGACGTGAAATGGTTCGGCGGACATGATGATGTTTTGATGAGGGAGAAGAAGAAGCAATGAGGGTTGCTTTCGTGACGATTCATTCAGTCATTCGACAACGTAAGAGGCGTGTGTACATCATTCAACAGATCAAACGAATTGCACTTATGAACTGCACGGCTGCCGTGTCACTACGCTTCCGCTCATGCACCCAATCTCTCTCTTCTTATGCGCTCATAAGGGTCCTCATACGAAGGAGGATTGTATGGATTCGAGAAGCCAGTCGGCGTAGCAGCTTCTACGCAACACCACCCGCATCAGCCTTCCAATATCGCTTTCCTACGAGATGACTTCCTACGCACCGAACGGCCTTCCGCCTTCATAGAAAGTACTGCTCTGTCTCGCAGCAGCAGCAGTCGCAGCAAATCCATCTGGATTATATCCACCCTGCGACTGGGAAGAAAGCATGCTAGGCTCGTATCTCGTCGAAGGTTCCGACAAGCCTTCGCTGTATGGAACGGACGCATAGCTTCCTGCTGGACCATCGTCGCGCCCACTACTTCCACCACCGCCGCTGCTGCCTGTTGCGGAATAGGGAACGGACTCTTCCAGACCACCATCGTCGTCTTCTCCGCCTTTAAACTCGTCTGCATCAGGTGGGATGAATCCCGGAATATGGCCTGATGAGCGCGTGCGACGCCAATTGATGAGACAGATGACCTGGAGTACACAACTTCAGAAGGCTCCCAAGGCTAGTAGAGGAAGACACACGAGCGATGCTAGCCAGGCGAAGAACCCAAACCACAGGAAGGCAGTCAGGGCCCGCTTGGTATTACAGAATCCCGGTAGGGCTTCTTTGTAGCCTTCTTTCTCTGCAAGAAATCACCGTCAGGACAGACTGAAAGACACGGACGAGCGAGCTTACCGGCATTTGGATCCGCATTGACATCTTTACAGCCTTTGACGTTGCTCGAGATGGTGAGGACAAAGCTGGTGCAACCTTATCAGCTGACAACCCTGCACGACCAAGTATAAGCTAGACGTACGCCAGGATGAGGACCAGCAGAGTCTGGCTTCCATTCACAAGCACAGATGGCCTCGTCTGGTTAACACCTCTAGCTAGTCCTCTCAATCGACCAGTTCTTTCGAATACCAAAGGAATGAAGATCAATACGACAGCAGTGAGGAGGGAGATGAAGCCGATGAAGACTGCGAGACAAGTCAGTGTGCTGGACCCCTTTTTGGCACGTGCATCCTCTCGGACGCACAGGTGAATACGACCTGGCACAAAGCGAGAGATGGATTAGCGGTGCCGATGACAAGATGGATGGATCCTCACCAATCCAGATGGCCCGACGTCGTGTTTCTGCTGGAATGTCTGAATGACCAAGGGCTATGTCAGCTTGGAGTTCGCACTGGCATGCAATCTACGCGCTTACTGTAAGAGCGACATTGATGAATATACATATGAGAAGGAGTGTAGCCTGTAAGATCTCATTTCAGCGAATGTTTTGCAATGTTTGGTCAATGCGTCGTATCGTTAATCTCATCCTGACTACTCACCTGAATCCCTCTGAGGATGTAGTTTATTTTCTCACCGCTCTCGCTCTGACTATCAAACTGCGTCCATGGTCTCCCCCCACCGCTACCGCCTCGCCTTGACTTCGAGCTGCCAGAGCCAGGTGTCCTTGGCCCTTCGCTGCTGATCCCTCTATCGCCCAACTCATCGTCGTCGTCGTTGTTCCCTCGTCGAAATATCGAGCTCAATCTGTCTGCCAATCTTCGTGCGTTCATCGTGTTCTGATCCAGATGCAATAGCAAGGCGTCCAAGCTCAAGCAGTCATCAGCGCGCCGCGAAAAGGGCTGTAAAAGCTTTGGCCGAGAAAGCAGTACAGCAATATGCCAAGGCTGAGACACAATCCGATACAGCTACTGTCGGCGTTGTGAGACTGCCTTTCTGTGGGAAGCTGCTCGTCATTTAGCGAGAATAGGGGGATCTCCAAGTAAAGCAGCTTCAGTGCAAAGCTAGAATAGCACAGCTCCACTTGTGTAGCATTTAGACCATGGTCGCAACGCCGCTCAAGCTCCTGCCTTGATCCAGTTGAATGCGACTGGCTCGCTTGCTTCTCTCTTCCGGCCCGACACTGACACTTACACTTCATGGCGACAGCTGGCGACTTGCTGCCTCTGCAAGACATAGAAGAGGTGCAATATCTACTCTGGACATACACTCGAGTGATGCTCACACCCTGCTCCCAGCTGACTCCTCTCGTTCGTCGCATCTTAGGCCAGAATCCTGGTAAGAAGCAACTGACTTCGCAAAACAAAGCTAACGAGGATGCAGGACCCTACACACTCCAAGGAACGAACACCTACCTGATAGGAAAGGCAGGCGGGAATGCTATACTCCTAGACACCGGCCAAGGCGAGCCAGCCTATGTCCCTCTTCTTCGAAAAGCGCTTTCGAACTACTCTGGAGTCAGCGATATCATCCTATCGCACCACCATCATGACCATATCCTCGGCTTGAAGCAAGTCGTCCCGCTATTGAAAGAGATGGGAATGCAAGCGCCGCGAATCCATAAACTACCTTCGAGAGATACTAAGGAGGATAAACCTACATCTGATATATTGAAGGAATTACCTCCGGATACTTTCCATCCTGGTTCATCTTCCCTCTTCCATCATTTATCGGACAAGCAAGTCTTCAGCATCGATAAAAACGCCCATCTATCAATCGTCCATACACCAGGCCATACAGACGACTCCATCTCCCTCCTCTTTCACGAAAACGATTCTACACACCTCTTCACAGCCGATACCGTACTAGGCCAAGGCACAGCGGTGTTCACAGACTTGAAAGCGCTCCTCGACTCGCTGCAGAGGTGTATCGATCTAGTCAAGGAAGGAGGAGGAGGACAAGGAGAAAAGAAGAAAGTCAAGTTGTTCTGTGGACATGGACCGGTAGTAGAGGATGGAGTAGCGAAGATGCAGGAATATATAAGCCATAGGTTGCAGAGGGAGAAACAGGTCGTAGAAGCGCTAGAGAAGGCTGGCAAGCCCGAGACTGCGGGAAAGTGAGTCGAAATTGGCTCTTACACCGTCCCTATATAATGAACTCTGCTGACTAAGTTTGAAATCTTCATAGCCTCGTAAGGGCCATCTATGGACCAGAACTCCCGGAAAAACTCGTCTTTGCAGCTACAAAGGGCATCATCCTCCATCTGGAGAAGCTTGAGCAGGATGGAAGAGTTAGGCGGATAACAGATCAAGGCGATGACAGTTTATGGGAGCTAGTCGGCAGGACTTCCAAAGTATGAGATTGGCGAATTCGACAATATGCACATGCGGAGAAGATACTAAGTGAGAGAAATAAGGGTATGAAACGAGAGATAGTCTTGCTTATGTAGCGATAGATGAAGTGCGAAACTAGAGTGCTTTCTCCCTTTCTAGACGAGCGACCGTTCGTTCTGCCTGAGTTAGAGCATCATTCCAGCTGACAAACAGCTCTGAGATCGTTGAGACCTGTCGACGTAGCCGTTCAGCTGAATTCTCACGAAACCATCCCTGATTAGACCAGCTCACGTAATGATCGTAAGAGGAAAGAAGGCTTTCAGCTCGGCTTTCCAGTATTGAATACTTTGACGAGAGGTCTGCTACTTGTTTCCTAGCTTGTACCACCTCGGGCTGAAGCTTTTCGTGCGCTGTCGAGCAGGACCTAATCAGCTTTCGCTCGTTCCAGACGAGTATAAATGACAGCTGACAAGCTAGTGTACCAGCACCAGCAATCCCTCTCTTCTCAAGTGTGTCTATCTCGCGAAGTTCGCGTTCGATAGTCCGGATATCATGTTCGGCTTCCAAGACCAGCGACGCTTTCGCACGCGCTGAAAGATCATTCCCTGCGCTGTTCGCTTGTATTGCGGCATTCGGGAGTTGAGGGATAAGGAGCGGTGCATTGGCTTCGTCTGTCCAGGCATCAGATCATTCAGCATTGATCCGGAGAAAGTGGATAGGCATAGCGCACAGCTATCTAGAAAGCGCTTGACAGACTCGGATCCTGCTTTCTCTACAGCATTGTAGATCTCTGCGAGTGCGATTTGCCCTCGTCGCGTGATGGATCCAGCAGAGAGAGACGCGATCCGTGAAGCAGCAGGCGTGTCGAGGCCAACGAGTGTTTCGAGTAGTTGTATCCTCAGATCAAGCGCCAGTTTCACAGCATCTTCTTCTTCTTCGTTCATCGTTTCATTCAATGCAAGGAATTGGACTTGAATTGAAACAGCATTGTTTCTTGATTATGCATTGACTTTCATGACTTCAGATCTCGAACCCCAGCCATGTCTAATGCTGAGCTTCCACGTCTTCTGGCCATCTTCCTCGTCATCTTCGACGATTTGCAGGGCGGTAAAGTCGCTTTCGAGGTCCCCGAAGGATCCGTAGCCATCTCAAGCAACACCAATACTGCTGCCATCAATAACGCACAATCGCAAGAATCATCTGCTCTACCGCCTGGATCTTCTCTGCTCTCAGCTGCGGCTCATGCGCATCGAAATGCAGCGTTCATGTCGACCCTCAATGGACCCCTATTCGAATTGGATAGCGTGGTGCAGTACTTGATGCCCAAAAGACAGCTCATGAGACACCTCATCACAATATGTACCGAACAATGCAAGATCCTAGGCTTTCCAGTCTCCATTCAGGGACAGCACTATCCGAGAGGTCATTTTATCTGTACGTTCGTATCGCTTAATCAGATAGCCTTGTTCACTAAGTATCTGTGCACTCTAGATAATGTCTGCTTCGCTTTCGAGCGCAATGCAGAATTGAGGCCGTACGAGCCGATCGTCCGCAAGACTGGACGTATACTGCAGCACATGGAGGTGAGACGCTCATTTACACCTAAGTTACCAAGTTTAGTGTTGTCTCGCAGGAAACCACCTGTCTTCTGTCGAACTCCCAAAACGAAGTCCGCATGCATTCTATCCTAGAACAGATCTATGAAGATCTAGGCTCCTATTCCGAGACCTCCATTCCTTTAGACAGTGCCAACTCACTCGATCTCAAGCTTTTCCCAAGCAATCCAAACCCTCCTGTAGTGCGCGATTGGGATATACCCGTTGCGCTTATTTCGCTAGAAGATATGAAGGATAGAAGTTGGGATATTACGATGTTTGCGCTCGCGAGCTATATTGATGGAACGAAGAGTATCAAGAGGATAGCTAACCTGGCGGATGTGGACCTGCCGCTCGCCAGGGAATGCATACAGCATCTACTGTAAGGTGCAATTGCCATCAAGGGGGATGCTCGCTAATGTCGAAGGCAGCTTCTATGGATGTATCATCCTACATGACCTCTTCCAGTATACAAACTCGTATCTGCTAGTAGGAGGACCCGACAGCTTAGCTTCGACTACGCATGATGGCGAGTCGAGCAAGGCGGTTCAAGCAGAGTGTGAAAGCTACGTCTCGATAGGCACGCCGGGTACATTTCAAGTGCCACCACACTGAGATGCAAGCTGACTTCGATTACACTTAGTGACACCCTTCGCTACTCTCTTTCGATACTATGCAAAGCTCAAGCCTGCTCTAAGTGTACGAGAATGGATAGATCGCTATGATATCGACACTTCCTCTATCGATGTTCGACGTATGATCAGTTTCGGGATCATCAAAGGTTTCCTACGGCGTATCCAAGTCTATCCCGTCTGGCTCGATCACCCTACCTTTAAAGAAGCGTCTTACTTCGCGAAAACGACGGCAGAGCCACAGACTGCACGAAATAGAGGACGAAACAGCGCACCGAGACCTTTGACGAGTCGCTCACCGGCTACGGATGTCCTGGCTACTCCGGCGCCGACACCTGAAGCGTCGCCATTCAGGAGACTCGTACAGGAGAACTCGAGAGACGCTACTCCCAAACCTGCTGCACAGACGGAAAAGTACAATACTCTGGTAGAACATCTGAACAAGAAGGGCTATCCTGCAAGCCTGCCGGCGTTGCTAGATGGCGAGCACAGCACGGATGAGGCACGTCTACTCCACTCTTGCGACGTGATCCTTGCTGATCGCTCATACATTCAGCTTTGTATCCGATATCGGTATAGCTATCATCAGCTGCTATCGTACCTTGCTAAAATTGGCCGGCCAAGCTCCCACAGCAGTGAAGATCATGGAGAGCATGATGGCTTTCACGACACGCGCCAATATTTGCGGAAGTCGAAGAACGATGGTCGCGATATACCGAATACCGATCTGGGTCGCGTCAAGCTCATTTACTTATGAGGTTCGGATCCTGTCCATCCTGCACATACATACGCCCTCGGCTACTTAACGCACACATGATCTGCCTAGAGCATGGATGTTGAGCGGACGGCCACTCCACGGCGCTTCGAAGAGCCTCGCCTATCCTCTGCGGCGAGTATAGAAACGCAGGGCGGATCGCATATAACGGCTCTACGGATAGCGAACTGGGTATCGGCCTGTGACTCGTATCATAGCTACGCCTCGAAAGGTCGAAAACAACAATTCAACAGCCGGCGACGTTAGGCAATCGAAATGATACACTGTTCGTTGCAACTGAGAATGCGGCCGAGCTCAATTGGAACAGTCGACGGCTACGTGTACAGGCTTTTATTCAGGGGGAAAAAAAAAACCCCTAAACTTCAACCGCGTAGTATTTGGCGGGTAAAATGCCGGAGCCACTTTCTAGTCTTTGACAGGAGCACAGTTCTAGATTTCAGCGTATGCGTAGGGTAGACAACAAGCAGCGTGATCCATCGAGAGCGGAAAATCGATACATGCAATGATTACGCTGGCAAAGCCTGCTTCTCCGGCTCGCTCCTCTTCTCGCTCGTGGTAGCTTGCGACTCGGTGGTACTTTCTTTCGATTTTCCTGCATCGGCTTCCTGTAACTTCCTGACTTTCTCCTCGTCTTCCCGTTTCCCTTTCTCCTCATCTGCCTCTTTCTGCATCTGAGCCAGCTCTTGCTGGATCTCATCTTCCGTCTCGTCATTGCCGATCGCAGCAGCTTGTTTCCCGCTGTCTGTGACTATATCTTCAATCTCCTTCTGGTCGGCCAAAGCTTCTTGTAGGCTGTCCATCGTGTTTTCTACATTGTCCCGCTGTAAAGTAGGATGCGAAAGCAGTAATTTCAATGAAGAAGTTGCGGATTGATAGGCTGAGAGAATGGAGACGTCCGATTCGGCTGCTTCGATCTTCAGAAGAACGGCTGAAAGGTTCTCTTGCGCTAGAGTCCGCTTTGACAGGAGGTCCAGCAGCGCTTTCTTGCTCCGCAAATGGGACAATGCTAGATCTTTCTGATTATTGCGAACGTAGCTTGTGATCTTTGCTTGTCGCCTAGAGCATGGACAGTTAGCAAAGATATTTCTAGCTGCTGAGTAGAATACTTACTCTGCTATGCGAGCCTCGAGATCGTCTATCTGCAAGTCTAAAGCCTGACTAGTCGACTTGACATCGAGAATACCGCGATCGGCTTCGGTAATCTCAGCTTGCTCTCCCTGCTTTGTGACCTTAATGACCTAAGAGAGTACGGGTACAAGTCAGCTTGTACACTCACTCTTCAGGATTTGATGTACATACATCCTTATCGGTGACTAGTGCCCCCCGGTCTCGCTCGAGGTATTTGATGAGGACGAGCATGTCTTGCTTTGTTAGAGTTACCTTGGGCAGGGCTTTGGCTGCATACTCGGCAATGAATTGTTCTTGAGTAAACAGGCGGGCCACGATACTTGCTTTCCCAGTTAGATCAGCGGATATCGCGTCCGCTGCTTTCTGTATAGACATTAAAAATGGGTATATCCCTAAGGTGGCTAAGCAGCCTACCTTCAGCGCCTCGAGCATGACCCAATCACCGGAAGCGACGTTCCAGGCTTTCTCTTCTGGCATTGCCTTATCGCTGTCTACAATGCCTATCTTGGACATGGACCACCATAGAGGCGCACCGACGAGTGTCGAGACCATCCACCGCGGCCAAGAGAAGGTATTGATGGGCTTAGGAGAAGTCACGAAAGTTGCAAAAGGCATTATAGCAGACCGGCCCGGTTGAGCAAGGTGCATCTGGTCTACTGATGAGCCTTTGTCGTAGCCTGTTCTGGATGAGCATTCTTACTGCCACAGTACCCAGACATGTCGGTCTACCCGCTTTATCCCATCTGAGACTGTCTGCGAACGCCTCGTCAAGGTGCCAGACCAGGACATCATGCTCATTCTGCTGGAATCCGCCAGTCACGACGTCGTTGATGACGCCGTCCCACCAGACCATACTCGCTACGAAACCGTCTGGATTGCTGGCTTTGCGCTGACTGAGGTCGCTGTACAGATACTGCAGCCTCGCAGCTTTCCGGTCATCGCTGAATTCTGGACGTTGCAGGAGGAGCTGGGACAGGTTCATGGGAGGAGCATCATCACGGGAGGTCATCGTGGAGGTCATTCTTGCATTGATTAGACCAGGTCTTCAATCATGTGTCAAGTCATCTTGAACGCGAGCCGTGTAAATTGCCTTGGTCTTTTGACGACTGTTCCAATAGCTTCGAGAAATCAGCCAGCTCACGCTGGATGGCAGCAACGACAGCGACGACGACGTCTGCTGTCGCGTCGGCCGACATCTTCGCCAGCCCGTACTGGGAATTCGTCGAATGCGCCAGCTGCAGGCAAAACGCTATCGAAAACAGACAGCTTCGCGAAGACTTTTGGATCACATCATGCTCACACGTCGTATGCTCTAACTGCATCCAAGGTGCGCTCATCCCGCAAGAAACCAGCAAGGAAAACGCGTCATTCAGGCGCTCTGTTTACCGCTTTCCTGTGCTTCAACAGCAAGACAGCAGCAGCACGGCCAGCAGATCTGTCCAGGGTGTAGTCAGGCCTTGGATCAGATAGAATCGCTTCAAGCTGCCCAGACAAACGAAGAAGTTGCACTCTTATTTCGTTCGCCAGACGATTCACTGCTTCGGCTACAGCAGTCTATTGCAGTAATGGAGCGATGTTCCGATTCAATACCGTGATTGGGCTAATGCACACTGATTTTGGCGACCCCAGTTCCAGCTAGGCAATCTACAAGCTCAAGCGACCTACTACAAGCAACTTTGCCTCAAGCAACGGACTACCCTCTCAAAAGCAAAAGAAGAGCTAGCAGAGCTGAGACAGATGAAGAAGTAAATGCTAACGCACACCAAGGTGCCGTAAGAAGTGCTAAGTCTGCTTGAATTGACCCTTCTTTTAGACAGTACGAAAGCCTCCAGCGGGAAAACCACAATCTAAGGACACAGCTCAGTGGAGGATCTCAAGTGCCCGCACCGTCAAATACATTCGCACCACGTCAAAACTTCACCCCTAAAGTCGCTTCTGCTGCTCTCCCACATATAACCCGACCCTCTACAGCAAATCCGATAATGCAGAACTCACGTCTCGCTGGCCAAGCTACGCCTACGGCTCGACCTAACCCATTACCTGTGCCTTCGACTCCTGCAGTAGGACTGAATCGACACCAGGCTTTCACGCAACCAGGTTCAGCTGTGCCAGATACATCGAGGAAGAGAAAAGCTGACGAACTCGATCTGAATCGGTGAGTCTTGCTTTTGCATCCTTGATTAGCTGTTTCTACAGATCAGAGCTGGACCAATGATTTCCTGGCCAGTAGCCAGCGCATGGCGGCGCCAATGAGTGAAGCTCAACTTAGAAGCCAGCCTGGGTATGTGTCGGCGAACATGCATGACGAAGAAGCAGATCGACAGATACCCGATGATCCAGCCGAAGTATCCCGCGATACCCAGAAACGCCTCGCGTATGTCTAATCCTTTCGTGTTTATGACGCCGTCTACTGACATGCATACTCGTCTTCCTGCCATTCTATGTATATTCGCAGAACATTCACAAATCCCGCAACCTCAAACAGAACTAACGCAGGGCCACCTGGATCAGCTAGGCGCCCAATTGGGCCACTCCATGTCCTACACAATAACAAACGTAGCTCCAAGAGCGAGTCCCCCAAGCGAGCTTCAGAGGGTGGTCAGCCCGGAGACGTTGGACCTAACTCAATGTTCACGTATCAACCGCCTTCAATAAAGAGTACAAACCGAATACCTGCAAATTCACGTACAAGCGATACTTTCGCCAACACAGGCTTCGTCCAAGCTTCTTCTCTCACCTCAAATCAGGCAGATAGCCATACAGACAGACATTTCCTGCCTAGTAATACAAACACAAACATGCACGCTGCACCAAACCCTACCTATCAATATGGATCATCTTCATCCGCATCTACCAACACTGGCATAAAAAGTACACAACAGCAGCCATTCGGACCTGGCACACAGACAAATACAGGCGCCGCATCATTCACGCTCCAAAGCCTTCATACAAATCAATCACCACAAATAACCACGGATTCGCGATCGTTCCAGCCAACTCAACGATCGCGTCCTTCTACAGCCAATTCAGCAAGCGGGAATATCAGAAATTCGCAATTTGGCGGGGCTAGCTCTGGCATCGCACCGATGTCAGTATCGAGAGGAACCAACAACCGATGAAGGATCAAGATACGCCTAAACTATGTAAACACCGAAAAGAAAGGAAAGGCCCAAGGATGTAGCTATAATTATGTTTCGGATTTCGTCAAGCGGCGGCGGTTGCAGCTGGCCATGTTGTCTGATCATGTCAGGAGCGAGAAGCCTTCACAGTTACCATAGTTCGTTTATCACGTACAAGCAGATCCAAGGATACAATATATACTAGTAAACTATCCTAATTTCCAGTATCCTTGCTTTGCACTCGATCCCAGCTGACTCCCTGATACCAACGAAGTGTATGGGTATGGACCTTCTGCTGCTCTGCGCGTAACGATTGACTTTGCGTCCCGATTCTACAGACTATCGCGGTGTGATGTGGCCGAAGATGTCCACATTCGACCATATCTCCTTTGCTTTCGTGTAGCACTCCAGTACATGGGGAGTATACTTGAATCTCTTGTGCTCCTCTATGCTCTCCCAAGCGACGATAGCCATCATTTTTGGGTCGCCTTCCTTCTGTGATAGAGCAATCGTATGCTTCCTTTTAACCTTATCATGATTGTCTGTGACGGGACGCATTGCTTCACGTATCATTTCTATTCTCTGCAAGTCGGAGGCACTGACGGCGATTAACTGAAGGACTGGGCATCGCGGGGATGCGAGTGTGGAAGGGGGAGGGTCGAAGAGATAGTAGTCTTTGGAGATGAGGGGCTTTTCTTCATCCAATAAGGCCGTGAAAAAGATATCCAACTGCTTATGCGTGTCCGTGCCCACAAAACGCTCTGAATGATCTTCCTTGGTCTTCCACCTAGAGCCAAACGCATAGTCAGTTCTGTTGGATTGATGAGTATGGTGTGGACTCGACATACTCTGCTATCCAAACGAGCTTTTTCGAATCTTCGGCAATAACATCCCATGTTACTCCGAGACAGCCTGGCTGGCTGGTAACAATGCTGACGCATCGCATGAAGGTATCATTGAGGAGAAGAGTGTGTTTGGAACCAGGATGGCGCAGCTGACAGACGGCGACTTCCGTGCAGACCATGTCATCGAATACCAGATGTGACGGGACTCAGGCTCTTCTCAGGGTAGATTCATACGTAGGAAGCCATTGAGATAGACATGATCACCCTAGCGAACTGAAATGGGAGAGAAAAGAGCCTCGTTTGCTCGATAATAAAAGGTGCGGGAACAGGGCGGCGATAATACTGCCGACAGAGACCGCGCAGCTTGATGAGTCCGAATAGGTCAGCCAAACTCGGTACGCCTAGATCAGTATCCTGGTTAGAAGCAGCCTTTAAGGGGAGTTGTAGACATGTCAAGCTGTTCCGCTTGAAAGCTGAACCCAAAGTCTTGAATATTCTCGTGACTTTGTTTACCTCCCATCACTAACCGCGATGATGATGGCTACGAAGCAGCGTACGCGGACAGCGGGCAACAAGGCAGCGACAGCAGCGACGACGAGCAGCAGCTCTGCGATATCAATCAAGGGAAGCACCAAAATCGTGACCGAGTTCTTCGAGTTTTCCGTAAACACGCAAGTCTGAACGGCGTCAATATCGCGAACGCAATCTTATGATGTCCCTCTATATGTGCTCAGTATCCTGTATCAACGCGGACTGTACCCGCCGGAGGACTTCAAGATGGTCAAGAAGTACGGTCTGAATATGCTGATCTCAAACGATGACTCGCTGGTCGGCTACCTTCGCAAGATTATGTCGCAACTCAATAGTGTGTGCTGCTGATTCCTTGCGAACGCTGCGAAGCTGAAGATGGTACTCGATCAGACTGGCTCATGGCCGGCAAGGTGTCACGCTTGGTCATGGCCATTATATCGAAAGAGACTAGAGAAGTAGTGGAGCGTTGGCAATTCGATATAGCGCTCGAAGGAGCAGCGCAAACGGCCGAAGAAGCGAAAGAGAATCAGGCGCCGGCGTAGGTCAACAAGCTTGTACCAGATCAGCTCACGCGCTAATAGACTGTTCTTTCGTATATAGGCAACAACAACCGAAGAAGGAGAAGACAGAAAAGGAAATCCACGCAGAAATCCAGGCTATCATCCGTCAAATCACGGCAAGTGTGACCTTCTTACCGGTCATCGAAGAGAAGTGTAGGTCGCTGTCTCCATTGCCTTGTCGAAACTCTACTAATGTACTTCATTATGTCACTGCGCCAGGCTCTTTCAACATTCTTGTCTATACGGGCAAAGACACGGAAGTCCCGCTACAATGGCAGGAAGACGACGCGCACTTGATATCGGGGACGGCAGAACAAGTCAAGCTACGGAGCTTCAGCACGAGTGTGCACAAAGTCGACGCGCTTGTCGCGTACAGAATGGGAGATGATTGAGGTACAATCTGGTTCGTCTGGTTCGTCCCAGCATTGGGAGCCTTTCTTCCTTCCTCTCTGTCATTGCATTACACCTCTGCCCCGCTGAGTTTCCTCTTCTATATGCTTGTTGTGACACCATATGACTGCTATGCATGCAAGAATCGACGTATCGTTTTCCGCTTTCATACACTGCAGAGGTCGAATGGTCGAAGCTAGCACGTAGAATTTGCGACAGGTTTGAGGTGAGTCGTTCTTTGATTGCAAATTGACGCGCTTCGTTCTGGCCCATGCCTCAGCCGCCACTCTTGTGTTTTGAGGACATGCCTACTGACTCGGGGGAGCGCACTAATGCAATTAACGAGACTTCCAAGCTAAACAGCATAACTCAGAAGCAAAAGCCTTGTGGTGTTTTTCGTAGGAAATGCTCTTTACGCGCCTCAGGAACGGATTTCTCGGCGAAACACAAAAAGCCAAAAGAGCCCCAACGTTTAGGATCCTAAGCATGCCTACATATCAAAGCTACCTCACGTTGCTCTGCAGTCATGTCCCGACTTCCCTCTTCCCTATTTGATATTATTCTGAGCAATTCCGTACCCTCCAACCCAGGGCGAGCCTGGTAGCTGTCTTAACGACACGTTATAGACGGGACTTTGCGTCTATCCATCACAATCCTTTCACCTTCATCTGGCTGGTCCATCTTAACACTTCATCAATCTACCCATTATGCGAGCGACCTTCACCTTTCTCTCCCTCTTGCTACTCGTAATATGCAGCCTGGTGCAAGCCAAGTCATTTAATGGTCGACCAGTCGAAGCCCGAAGCAAAGTAGGCAGGCCTGTCTATGAACCTTTGGCGAAGCGAGCAGATCCTGCATACATCGAAGCAACGCGTGCCAGACTTAGACAGCGGGAGAGAGACCAGTATCAGAGAGTCAGAGCTAGGCATCTAGCACACTCAAAAACAGCTTTGTGTCCTGGTCGGTTGCAAGCTTGTCATCTGCCTTCCGGATCTTTCGAATGTCGTACGTCCAACTTCCTATCTAGCCTAAATCTCTAGAACATCGCTGATATATCTATTGCTTACGCAGTTGACATCACACAGGAGCGTACGTTGGCACGATGACTTCAGCTCAGATGTCAGACTAACACGTTGATTCGCCATCAGTCAACGCCTGTGGTGCCTGCAACGTTGATTGCGAAGCTATCCCTCATGCTTCAGAAGTTGGATGTGCATCTTCGCAGTGCGAGATCCGTAAGCTCTCAGCGTTGCCGTTCGGAAATCGAAGATCCCTAACGGCTTGAGTTCTCTCTCAGACTCTTGCGAAGATGGCTTTGTTCCATCGAACGACAAGAAAGAGTGTGTACCCGAAGTGTTTCGCCGCAGCTCAAGACGAAGCAGCCGGCGGACGTTGTAGATGGACGGTTGCGGCATGTACCTCTTCTAGCTGGCTGGTCCAGGGAAGCAAGCGCCGGCAAAACAACAGATGAAATGCAGTCCAGATGCTCCGTGTATTACTGATGACCAAACGGAACTCACTTGCTTACTTTTACAAGAAACAGGCACTTCTAGGGTACCAATTAACTGTAGATATCGCAAATGAGGACTAATTAATTCTCTCGATGTTAGGGTATCTTGTGCGGCCAGGTAGACTGCTTAAACTATCTTTGCTCGCTGCTCTGCCCGCCGTACGAGGGTTGGCCCTGATGATGACCGTAGGGAGCGCCTGACGGAGACGGACCTCGGCTGCTATGGGGCTGAGGAGAGTGTGCTTGAGGCATTCCAAGATATGAAGGAGCAAAGCCCATCTGTGAGCCAGCATATGGATTAGGCTGTTGTCCGAAAGGTGACATGAAGCCAGGATTCTGCATAGCAGGGTTGTTGAAGCCTGCCATTGCTTGCAAGTATGCGTTTTGGGCTGCCAGCATTGCCATTTCTACAGACAACAAAGTCAGTCAATGTGACAAAACACGGAAGATGCACGAACGAGAAGTACTTACGCTGCTGCATCTGAGCTGGGTCCATACCGTACGGACCGGCAGCGGGGTTGAAGCCGCCTGCTGGCGCCATGCCAGCCCAATTGAAAGGAGTTCCTCCGAACATGCTGCTCTGTCGATGATGCATTTGCTCCATCTCGCGCTGACGACTTTCGGCTAGTCGCCTTTCTCGTTCACGCTCGGTCAGCGTAGCACCAAGTCCACCTTCTCTCTTCTTCTCCCTTTCGTGAGTAGCTATAGCACCCATGAGACCCCCTTGAGGCGCTTGTGTCTTGTGTCCCATCTGCAGCAAAGGACCTCCACTCTCTTTGGCTTGTGCTTCGATCTGAGCAGCTGATCGATGGTGCTTATCCTGTAGACCCGCTTGCAGCAGGCCGTGTGGAGCAACAGCGGCCTGACGGGCTGCACGCGCATCCGCTGCGGCTGTATTAGGGTCCTGCTCGATAGTGCTGACCATAGTCTCTTGTCCAGGACCGAAGTTACCGTGAGGAGACGGCGATGGTGACTGATTATATGGCGGAGAGAATGGCTGAGGAGAGCCGCCATGAGCCGAGTACGGAGACATCTGCTGCTGCATCTGCCATTGAGGCATCATGCCCATAGGAGTCTGGTTTGGCCATCCATACATGCTAGGCCGAGCGCCGTGCTGCTGGCCATACTGTGCATATTGGGCGTCATCTCCGCCATATGGGCTCTCTCGACCCAGCTGCGATTGTGACAATGCGTTTTGGTTGATATAAGGATCGGTAGAAGGACCCGGAAGCTGCGGTAGAGCTCGCCTGATACTACCACCAGATGAGGTGGATGCTCTCAGATCACGGTTCCTTTCACTGTTGTGGCTCAATAATGCAGGGCGCTCCCTCGCCGGACGTTCTCCTGCAGCTTGGTCGGGCGACACTGGAAGATTTGCGTCTGCGCGCTGAGTCTCGCCGTTGCGATCTTCGTCTTCGTCTTCATCGTCATCCTCGTCTCTGTCGCTTTGGCTGGAATCCTCATCACTGCTCCATGATCCGAGTTTTCTGGCAGGCTTTCGTGCGCTTGGAACGCCCTTCCGGCCCGCTTTACGCGTCTGGACAGGCATTGGAGGGGGAGGAATAGGTGCTGCCGATGGTCCTGAAGGCCTTCTTTTAGTGGTATCCTTGCTTTTGCTAGCTCCAACTGTAGACTTTTGCGGTTCGGCGTAGGTACCGTAAGGATCAGGAGAGGTTGGACTCTCAGGTATAGGTGATGTAGCAGATGGACTGAATGGCTCATTCCCGTTCACATTGGGTTGGGCGAATCCTCCGACGCCGGCTTTATTGCCAGTCGAAATCGAAATGGCAGGTCTGTTACTGCTTGACTGCCCAGCAGCTGTTCGGAGTGGTCTTGTTGGTGCCGGAGTGGGTTCCTCAGGAGCCTCAGTAGGCGCTAGATAGTTGAGACCGGCCAGATAGTCATCTTGACCTTCGACTGTGCTGCCGCCTCCAGAGACTTTGCTCAAACGCTTCGCTTGCTCCTCATCCTGTACAGTCTGTCCCAGATGACCGTTACTTTGCCTGCCTTCTGTCGATCCGCTTGCCTGTTGTGCCATCGACATCGCTTCCGCTTGCATTCCATACGCAAGCGTTCTGTCTATCATGGTGTTGCCGTTTTGCGAATACTCACTCGCCCCAGATGAAGGCATAGCTGAGATAGGCGTATTCACACCCCGAGTACTAGTACCAACGACTGTATTGCTGATGCCGCCAGCACTGACGGGACTGTCCGTCGACGTTGCTGCTGCTCTTTGTTTGATCGCCGCAACAAGAGAGTCTTGAGTCTGACTTCGCATACCTTCTGCCTTGCGTGGCGGTTGCCTGGGTACCTCGTTGTCAGGCAACGACAAAGCAAAGAGTGCTCCAGGTTCATCACTGAGAACGGACTCCTCCTGAACTGCTACTGGCGAACGCGGTCGCGATACTGCACGCTCTGGGTCGTCTCGAGAAGGAGAGGTATGGCGCAGAACTTCCGTAGGTGATGCATGGGCACCTAACCTTCGGTCAAGACTTGATTGATCGAGAGCTGGAGTCTGCTGAGGCGTTTCCGAAACATAACTTCCAGGAACATTGAGTGCCGTTGCGCTTGCTATCGAGTGAGCTGGTGTTTGAGACCGAGAAGGAGTGGAGTTGTAGTGTGATGCGGTAGTGTCGGCGCGCGATAATGTACCATTGTTCGCTAAAGGCTGATCCAATGCAAAAGGCGCTGCATGCAAGTTCTGTTCTCCATTACTACGAGACGCGTCCGAGTAGTGATCGGCCGGCTCGCTGAAATTTTGTCCAGGTCGATGGACGTCGCTCAGACTGGTAGGCCTGCTATTTTTGCCTGAACCTCCCGGTACAAGCATTCCAGGATGAGAAGTCGGTCCAGCACTGTGTTCAGACTGCCTAGACTCGTTTCGCAACATAGCCTGAGCAATGTCGTCACTGAATGAACCAGTTAGACCATGGTCAACGTTCCGAACGGAAGACTCGGAAGGTCGCCTTTGACTTGATGGGGCAGATGCACCCAGAGAAGGCGATAGTCTGGCTGATTGAGGATTGTTATCGAAACTTCCAGCATTCAGCAGAGGTGATCGATCCCGGCTTGCAGGTGCCGAAGAGCCATACCTCTGACTGACAAGCGGGGGTGATTGTGATCTTTGATCACGATCCGTCGAAATGGTCGGAATGACAGGTAGCGAAGTCTCTTCTGCGCTACCACTTTTGATATGCATGCGAGGCGATGCTGCCCGGCCAGCCTGCTGTCGAGGAGTCGATGACGATACCTGCCTTTGCTGCGACGCAAGCCGGGGCGAAGAGCCCGGCTGCGGAAGTCTTGGCGAGGACTCTTGCTGTGGGAGTCTAGGCGATCCTCTCACAGCAGGAGAAAGGAAAGGTCGAGGAACAGGACCAGGTGGTATAGCACCGGCTCGTACCATGCGCTCAAATAGAGTTCGCATATATTGGTTATTGATCTCCCTTGGTCTGTTATCGTCTATATTTGGCAGATCTTCTGTAAGGTCCATCTCAAAGTAGAGCCGTCCGCGCGTCGGTCCCATGGCTACCAAGAATAGGAAGCATCAGCTAGGTGTATAGACCTAGAAATGAGTATAAGACTTACGCTGGCAGAAATAAGGACTAAACGGATGGGTTGGGTTATAGATCAGTTTCTCTGGTCGCCCATGTAGCTGCAAGGCATTTAACACGACTTTACGCAAAACAAGGCGTTCGCACTTACTCTGAACGCGTCATATAGAGCCAAACACCAAGATAGTGTTTCATTACCCACATCACCAGGATAAGCTGCTTTCACTGCATTTCCTGGACCAACTGGTTCGCGGCCGGTACCAGCATGCATGCAGAGCAAAGTGTTTTGGTGCTCCACCTTGCCTAGGTCTCTGTTCTCGCGCCTCATGGCTTCCATGAACACGCTCATCGGGCCTTTTCCGGATACTGTGCCAGGTGCGGCAGCGTACGCAGCAATTTCTTGTTCGTCGTAGAATAGCCGACCCTCCATCTTGAAGAGCTTGCTATGTGGCACAAGACCCTCGGACTCTGGCCATACTGCATATGCCGAATACACATCCCGGACGATTATGATCGGTCTTCGAGTGAGCTTGAGGGGGATGCCGGTGGCAGAAGAGGTAGAAGATGTGGATGATGAGAAGTCGGATTGTCGAGCGTTGGGTGAAGCAGGATCTCCTGAAATACCACCTCCCGATAGGATGCCAAAGATCGCAAAAGTGGGCCCAACTGCCGGATCTTCAAGCTGGCGATTGTGCTGGTAAGACACAGGCGAGATATCGTTTTCCAAGCTCATACGCCCGCCTGTTGGCGCAGACTCTTTCGCTAAATCGTTCTTGCTGCTTGATCCGCTGAGCAGACCGAGGAAAGATTTCCGTTTCTCCTTCTTGCCTGAAACCGTAGAGGCAGCAGGCTGTGCTTGCGAAAGCTTCGGACTGGCAATAGACTCGGTCTTGCTGGGATCGTAGACGTTTGGATCCGTTAAGACTCCGTAAACTCGCTTCCATTCTGTATCTCCTGGTAATCTGATATCGAAGTAGCCTTCGGCTCTGCCAGGTTTCGCTCCTCCGTGCCGCATATAGAGAGCACTCTGGATAGGCCGCCCTTGCTGTTCTTCCCGAATACCGAGTCTGGCTGTCGTATGCATCAATTCAACCCGCGAGCGCTCCCATACTGCAAGGCGGATCGCATTCATCCATCGCCGGAGATCCTCTTCTGTTTCACAGCCAAAGATGATAGAATTGCTGTAGATATAACTTAGCTTTCGAAGAAGGACCCTTGCACCACTTTCCACTCACTTTCCGGCGGTGTTGAGTACAAAGTTATAAGGAGTCGGCGAGTTGTGCCTCTGCGCCCGTTCTTCCCATTCTGGTTTAGACGAAGCCAAAGCTACGAAGCCTTCTGTAACATTCATGCTACTTGGGTGAATCGTCGTTCCCTGCGCTTGCGCCTGCTTGAGTCCTTCATCCGGCCATAGACACAGTATACAATCTTCCAAACGCATGAAATACTTGACGAAGGCTGCTGGCTCGCTTGCTGCTGCCGCTGCAGCCGTGTGTCCAGGCCCGCTCTGCTTTGTCGAGGAGCTAGGACCATTGTCCAGCCGCCAGATATACCCTGCTCTGTACACTTTGTGAGAGTTCAGAAGCTCTGCAATAGCTGGAAGCGAGTGTAGAGCTGTCGTGGGTGAATGCGACTGGGCCTGACGTAGATTTGACGAGGACGATGGATTCGGGGAATGGGATGAGGAATGGGCATTAGAGCTAGAATGTACAGATCTACTGTTACGCCTGCGTGGATCTTCTGGAATAGGCGGTCGACCATCGTTTGGATTGCTTCGAGCTGGCCCGGGATACGATTTGCTGCTGTTTCCAGCTGTATAGCGGTGTCCGGCGCCAAATTCGTCGACACTACTGCCATTGCTACTTGCTTCTTTGGCCTTGCTCCCGCCAGAAAACGAAGCTGCGATTTTATGCATGTTTCGGTGAGCTGGGATTAGGGGTAAGTACAAGGATAGCTTGTAGCCAATTGACCAATTTCAAGACTCGAGTATTAACAGAAGATCAAGACTTGTTATAGATTGTTAACCGTTCCTTAGAACAGCTTCACCGCCTTGAGCTTCGCCATGTCCGGTCCACGAGGTGCTCAGCTCTTACAACGCTGGTTCCCGCGTACATCTACGCCTTTTATCGCAAATGGCCCTATGCTCGGTCATGTCAACGCAGAACTCGCTGCTGCGGTCGTCAAAGCTGGCGGATTGGGTGAATTCTGACACTTCCTACGAGTTACCCGAATGCCGGTTCACCTGTTTTCTATGCAAGAACAGGTTTCATCGCTGGCGGGAAAGACTTTGGAGACCCCAAGAACCTAGCGCCTCTGTCTAAAGAGCTGGCAGAATGCCGCCGTTTGCTGAATCTCGCGAAGACCGATCCCCTACCTGTCGGTGTCGGCTTCCTGACATTCGACGTCTCTGCTCCTCTCTTAGCCAAGAGTATATCTCCTCTACTTGAGGAACATAAGCCGGCAGCTATCTGGCTCTTCGCACCCTCCGATCCCTCCCCTCACACTACGCTTCTTGCCGAACTCAAGCAGCAGCATCCAGATATCAAGCTGATAGTACAGGTTGGCAGTGTCAAGGCTGCGCGAGAAGCCGCGAATGATGGAGCTTCAGTCATTGTTGCGCAAGGCATCGATGCAGGCGGACATCAATGGTCGAAAGGCGCTGGTATCGTCTCTCTGGTCCCGGAGATACGAGACATGCTTGAGAGCGAGTTTCCAGATCGCTCGATAACACTGCTGGCCGCCGGAGGCATCGTGGATGGGCGAGGCATCGCTGCAGCTTTGAGTTTGGGAGCAGATGGAGTGGTGATGGGGACCCGCTTTGTCGTCTCAGAGGAAGCTCCGGTCAAAGAGAACATCAAACAGCTCTACCTCGAGACCGCAGATGGCGGAGCGACTACGATCAAGAGCACATTGCATGATGATGTTAGGGGAACTTCTTTCTGGCCTATAAGCTACGATGGTAGAGCGATCGTAGGAAGTAGCTATAATGATCTTCAAGATGGCATGTCAATGGAAGATGCCCAGAAAATTTACAAAGACGCGGTCGCGAAAGGCGATACTCTATCGCGAGCTATCGTCTGGTCAGGAACTGGTGTAGGGCTCATCAAAGACATCAAGTCAGTGGAGGACATCATCAAGGAAGCTCAGAGTCTGGCGCACTCGACACTACAGCAAGCGGCTTCTTGGGTTCGGTAGATCGCACTCACTTGCGCATGGACGCATTCATGTCTTTTTTTCTGTCAACTACGTAGCTGTTGAGACTTTCAGCGAATAACATAAGGTCGTAACTTCATCTTTGAAAGGGCGGTCCATCGTCATTGCAGCTTTGCCCAAACCAACCCGTTTCAACGCAAAGAAACACAACAAAATGGCATCGAAAACAGCTACCACCACCGAAGTGACAGCGCTTGCGCCTGCAGTAGTCGTACGTAGGAATCTTGCACATATGTTTGGCGGGCCCTTTAGCTAATGCTCAAGATTATCTGCGCTTTCAGGACAAGTACAAGGACGCAGGCAAGCTCGTTGGAAAGGCTATTGAAGCTGTCGTTGCTCTCTGCGTCGATGGCGCACTCATCGTGGATCTCGTCAAGGCCGGGGACGCCAAAATTTCAGAAGAAGCAGACAAGGTCTACAACAGCAAGAAAGGTGCTGAGAAAGTTGGCAAAGGTCTTGCGTACCCTACAACTATTAGCGTAAACGGCGTCGTCAGCAACTTCTCCCCTCTTCCCAGCGACAAAGACCAGGCTACGCTCGCATTGAAAGACGGTGATCTCGTCAAGATCCAGATTGGAGCGCACATTGATGGATATGCAACTATTGCTGGAGAATCTCTCATCGTTGGAAAAGACGCTAGCTTCTCGGACGTCAAGGCAGACCTCGTTCAGGCAGCCTACCAGGCTTCAGAGATCGCTCTGCGCTCGGTTAAGCCTGGCAGCAAGAACTGGGAAGTCACCCAGGGTATTGCAAAGATTCTGGATGAATACAAGGAGAAGACAAAAGTCAAGGGTGTCGAGGCACCTTTGAACAATGCAACCAGCTTTGGATGGAGACTCCAGAAGGACGATATCCAGTCCAAGAAGACAATCACCCCATTCCCTACGCCTGAACAGAGACGCGACTCTGACAACACCCACACGCTCGAAGAAGGCGAGGTCTACTCCCTGACAGTCGCTGTAACGAATGCGACCGAGAGCAAGGTGGATCTTCGATTCGGCAGCGCATTAATGCATGTAGCTGACATGACAATCTCGCAGGCGAAAGAGTCCACGCAGCATGCTACAACAATCTACTGCCGCTTGCCAACATCCTACCAGCTGAAGATGAAGGCTTCGAGAGAAGTCTACTCTGAGATTGTGAAGAAGGCCGGCGCTTTCCCCTTCCCTCTCAGGATACTGGAGAACGAGACTCGAGCCAAGCTTGCGTAAGATGAGCTCGCTCGTGCCTTTCGTATGACTAGGCTGATGCTTGATCTCAATATAGCGTCCGCGAGTGTGTTCAGCATTCTTTGATCAAGCCTTTCGATGTGCAAGTTCTGCCAAATGATAGCGACATCGCAGCTGCCTTCACTGTGACATGTACGTTCTCTTGACCTGCGATCGCATTCCAAAGACTGACATTTGTATCTCAATAGTCGCGGTCACGAAGACAGGTGCAGCCAGACTTTCGCTACCACCTACGTGGTACAGCGCCGAAAAGGTTAAATCGAGCGTTGAAATCGCGAACGAGGAGACAAAAGCGCTCTTGACGAAATCGCTCAAGCCCACAAAGAAGAAGGCTGAGAAGAAGAAGGATGGTGCCGAGGAGAAGGCATAGATTGCGGGCTAGCCTGAGACGCAGGGCTTCAATTACTATTTTCGCATTTCCTCGGGCGCAGAAAGCGCTTGTGAGAACTAAAAAGTGTAGTCAGCTTAGCGGCTGTCGCGTGTACACGCAATCTTGTCAGCTTGGACTATCTGTTGAAGCCAACTGAGAGCAGGCAATGCAAACAGGCAAAGGTGGAAATAGAGAGAACGATAGCCACGACCTGCGCTTGTTTCTGCATTGCCCAGTCTGACTATGTGCAGACCTCACACCACTATCGCCGTGCCAATCCGAGGACATCGACATTGTGACTACTTCTTTCCTTTGGTCTGCTTCTTCGTGACGATCTTGAAGTTTGGCTCGACAGGCTTGTTAGGCACAAACTTGATAGCATCCGTAAAGCTGACAGGTTTCTGAGCTGGCACAACTGGCGCAGCGGGTACAACCTTGCCAGCTTTGATAGCCTTTGCATCTGCTTGACGTTTGTCGGCAAAGGCATCTGCAAAGTGCCTGCCGTCGAGTGTGCGAGATGAAGCATAGACACTGTCGCTAATGAGCTCTCTTGTTGACTTGTCGATCGGAAGAGGAAAAGATAGGAGCATGTGGATGAAATCGTCAACTGGCACAGTGGAAGACAGATGTTAGTTGTGGAGCTGACTACATAGTAATCAAAGACCCACTTGGAATCTCGAGGCCTTTCAGAGCTTCTTTGCACCACTTGATCAGATCAGGTGATGCTGGTATGCTTGCATCCTCCGCTTTTGTGACAAGTGTAGCTGAGCGGCCATTTGGCACGCTTTTGAGGCTGCTTGGAACAGAAGAAGCAGAGGTCGTGGATACAGCAGGGCGCACGGCAGAAGTTGCGGCAGCAGAGACTGAGATCGGCTTCGCAGGTAAAGCCGCGGTGGGAGCGCGCACAGGTGCAGCCGGTACGCTTGCAGCCGGTTTAGTGCCAACGGTGGTCCATACACCTCCTGATGATGCAGCAGGAGATGGACCGTTTTTAGCACCGCTGATCGAGCCAGCGTAACCTTTACCAGGCAGCACAGGATTCGAGGCTGCTGCTGCTGCCTTCTTCTTTCTCAACTCCTCCTCTTCTAGTATCTCCTTCATAGTCTTCTTCTTTGACTGTGCAACGGTAGCAGGAGCCGCCGGCTGTGAGTTGGCCGTCGCCCAGGGACTGCTGGTGGGCGCGCTGGCGGCAGGTGAAGCGACAGCAGCTCCAGTGCCCCATGTAGACTTGGATGGAAGGCTCTCAGCCTGTTCTCTGGCTGTCTTTTCGGCCAAAGCAGCTTCTTCAGCTGCAAGCTGAGCTGCCAATGCACGCTTTTCTGCTGCTTTGCGAGCAATAGCTTGCTGCGCCTCTTTTGCCTGTATCTCCTTCAGCGAGAGCGTCGCCTTGGGTGATACTGCAGCAGCATTCGTGGCCGTACTATCTGGTTTGACCCAGGGCGCAGTCTTGGCAGCAGCAGGAGCGGAAGCAGCAGTGTCAGATGCTGATGAGATAGGGAAAGGATATTCGGAAGTTTGAGCAGTTGGGCCTTGTCCAGCAGCCTTCTGCTTGTCGAAAGCTTCTTGAGCAGAGACTTGTACCTTGCCGGCAGCAGCGCTTGACCGAGCTGCTTGCGCCTTATCGTCTGAAGCTCCAGTCGAAGATGACTGAGTTACAGCTGCCCGACGGAGAGCATCCGCTTGCCCAGTAGAGATAGACTTCGCTGGCTGGGACGATGCGATCTGCGAGGTTGTGCTCGCAGTGACTTTTGCCGATGGTCCAGCAACGTGTACGTCTTTTGTGCTATCTGACGATGTCTTGCCAGTTGCCTTGGAAGCCGACGGTGTCTCTGCTGTCTCTCTCTCGTCGGCAACAGGCAACGCCGAAGTAAGAGGCTCATCAAGCTTAGCACTCGATCTCTCAGATTTGGAGATTTCGTGCACAGGCTGTGGTGGTCCAGGCGCTTTGACAATTGGACTTGCCGTGTTTGCAGCGACGGAAGCAGAAGCTTGGCTTCGACCGATAGGGGCGATGGGCGCTATCTCTTGAGACGTTGAGGTCGGCAAGAAGTCGACGATAGCCTGCTGCGAGGTGCTCCTGCTGATAGCTGGTGATTGAGGTAACGTGTCGGCCCAGGGATCTAGTGGGGCAGAAGCGCTCGCAAGCTGTGGTTGAGGGGCATGAATGTGTGAATAGTTGGGTGGAGGTATCGCACTCGGCGCAAATACATCGGGATAGCTTCCCAAATTACCTGAAAAAGACGCATGCCTGCTCGAGCTCTGCGATATAGACTGAGGAATAGCGGAGGAAGGGTGAGAGTGACCTTGCGACCACAACGAAGGACTGGCGACTCTGTTGGCGACGGGAGAGATCGAGACGGGGTGTCCGATGCCAAACATGCCTGGAGGGCCGTACATTTTGGGCGCAGGATTGGATAGGAAAGGTTTGCTGGCATCTCCTATCCGAATGACTAAGGCTCCCAGAGTCTCGAAATCTGTTGCTTCGATCCGACGCACGAGAAGCGTCTCGTTGAAGAAGCCTTGCAAGTACCAGTCTTGCATCTGAACAGCGGAGAAGGGACCCTGAATGTTGCCAGAAGGATCTTTATACTGCCAGAAAATAGATTCGGGGTTAAGCGGGCGTGGGACAGGAGAAGGAGCTATTGCTGAATAGGGTTGGTATTGCTGCTGTTGCTGTGACTGATGCTGTAGGAAGCCTTGCTGCTGAAGCTGAGCCATGGAGAGGTCTTGAACGGGAGAACGCCTTGCCAGTATGTCTAACCCTTCGCTTGCCTGTAACCTCGTCGGTGTCATTGTCTCCGAAGGTCGCCGCGTAGGACCGTTGCCTAAAAGCGCTTCCTTGTTCAGAGACAAGCGCGATAGGGTACTTGTTACAGCACCAGCGGATGCGTTAGGAGCTAACGCAACAGCATGCGCAATGGGGTGCGGCTCAGAGGGGAAGGAAGGTCCTCCAGAACCTCTGGACCCCGAGCTCAAAGCTGGGCTGAGCAGATCATCGGTCCATAGGGGATTCTTGGAAGGTGTGCCTCTGAGGGCTGCGTTCCGTTGCGATCCAAAGCCCGCAGTTCCCGGAAGACTGCTTGCAGGCTGCTGTACAGTCTGGTCTTGCGGAGTAGCTGCAGACATACCGTCCAGAGCATCTTGCAATAGCTTAGGCCTTTCGGCTTTGATTTTGTCCTCTGCTGGAGGTACCCATCCGGAGCTTTGCGAGTCTGGCGCCCTGATAGGGTCTTCGAGCTCGTTTTCGCGAGAAGAAGTGCCAGATGTCGAGCCAGACTGGCTTTCATCTTCAGTCTGAAGGTGTCGCCAGCGGTTCGACGTCCATGCAGGACCACCTGCTTGCGGGCCTTTCTCCTTCTCGTCCTTAGCAGGGACAGCACCATGATTGACTGTCCGGTTTTGACCTCGGCCTGGCGGAGCCCGCTCGAAGTCTGGATCCTCCTCATCTCTAATCGAAGCTTGACCGCGCTGTCCTCCACTCCCTACGCCTGACAGAACGCCGCCTTGTATGCCTACCTGACCGTAACGCTCCCCTCGCCGTGCAGAGGCGGAATGAGGATTCGTGTATGCGGTCGGTGACACGCGCTCGCCTGTAGGTAATCGTCCTAATGCACCTGTCCCGCTGGAGTGCTCGCCAGAGGTGACGCGGCGTCCATGTCCAGCTTGATAGTATCGCTGCGGAGGAGCCGTCTCATCGCTAGTGGTGTACTTGTCAGGTGCCTACAAGTAGAGTATCAGTACTTTCTTGAGAATGCGACGCAGCATGTCGTAGGATTGCTCAAGGCAAAGAGGTGAAATTCTGCCTTACCTCCATGGAAGAGAAAATATGGGCGAGAGAGACCTCCAGGGACCTATCCTTCGACCAGAGGCCTAGCAAACGAGGCTTCGTGTAGAGCTTCTTGTATCTGGCAGGCGAAGGGGATTTTGCTAGGCGGACCGCATCTCTACCGCTGTCAAACGACGAAGACGGGGTTGAAAGCGAGTTTGTGCTACCTGACGGCGAAGAAGGCGTATTCTCTGCCATCTTGTCGCTTTCTTTGCTGTCCTGACGGGCTCGCGAGCTCTCTCTTTCTCGTTCGTCCCGCTCCTTTGATGTGGGTTTGCCTAACATCGCAAACACGTCGCCAGCTGTATTGGCTGAATGCTGACGAGCATGAGCAGGTCGCGATGTCGAGCTGCCGCCGCCGTTGCTTGCTCCTGGTCGTCGAGGGTTCCTTGCTGCTGAGGAATATGAAGAGGCCATTTTTTGCGATTACGGCGAAGTCCTTGGGATGTGAGGTATAGGTTGATAGCTGCAATGTTACGGCGTGAGTTACGTTCAAGAACAGCGTAATCTCCAGTCAAATCGCGTACTTTCTGCTTATCGAAGTGGTGTAAGTGAGAAGAAGAAAAAATTGGCTGCATCGCAGTATCACGCTGACCGGCACTCGTTGTCATTGCCGCATTCTACTCTCTAAGCCATTGCGAAACTAGTCTACATTGGAAGGAAGATACTGCTTAACCTGATTTTTGCGAAGGGGAATGGAATGACTGCTATCGGATGATTTGTGAAGGAACAAGAACGGAGGTATGGTTGTGACAACAAGCAGAAGATTAGTGAAAGTAATAATGCAGGGAGGTGTGCGAAGGTGCCGACAAGACGTGAACATCGTAAGTTACTTAAGCCGACATGGCTCTGTAGAGACGTTTCGTCAGGATGCTACCTATCTACTACTAACGTATGCTCATGTAGCTTACTTGTATAGGGCGCTTTCGCGGAAATCCCAATTTTTATCGAGTGTAAGGAATTTGTGACAAAGTAGCCGCGATGCTACAGGCCGCTTCTCCGGGTCACTGAAGACAGCATGATCAGCCCCATTGTCTTTGTATCGCATGCGGATGATAAAGCGCACCCGTGAAAGCACTCTTTGAGGAAGTGGCTCGCCTGATTGGACAGAACGACATCTTTCGGTACGGGAGGAGCAAGACGTTCCGCTCCAAGCTGTATAAAAAGTCGGCCTTAGCTTAGGTCCGTGTGTATTGATGCGCGGAAGCTCACCTTGAACATGGCCTGGATGGCTTCTTCGGAATCCCAAGGCCGACGACCAGCAAACATTTCTAGCAGGACACAACCAAGCCTGCAGAACATAAAGTCAGTCGCAAAATCATCTGTCGTAAGATAACGAGGCAGCTTACGACCAGATATCGATCTTTGCAGAGTATCCTTTCCGCTGGTTGTGGACCACTTCAGGCGCCATCCAGAAGATCGAACCTTGCATCGACATGTTGGTCATGTTGTCGTAGATGTTGCCACTACCTCCAACGCCTCGCTTGGAAATGCCAAAATCGCTGATTTTGACTGTGCCATCCATTTTGACGAGAATATTATCTGCTTTAAGATCCCGATGTAGGATGCCTCTGGCGTGAAGATATTCGAGTCCTTCAAGGATTTGAGTGGTGAAGAATTGGACGACAGTCTCCTCGAACCGCCCGTGTTTCCGTAGACAACGGCCTACGCTGCCACCGGGAACGTATTCGAGCAGAATACTGAGATGACGTGGAGTTTCCTCGAAACCTAGATATGATACGATCTTTTCGTGTTCTAGATCTTTCAGAAGTTCCATCTCTGACTTGAGAGCCTCAACTACGCCAAGCTGTCGATTGTCTTCCTTGTCGGATTGGGTTCGAGGCATTTCTACCTGCTTGACGGCAATCATTTCCCCGTTTGTGACGTTGAAGCCGAGGTATACATGGCCATAGGTACCTTTACCAATCAGTTCACCCTTGACCCATTTGATGGGAGCGACTGGAAAGCAAGCAGAAGTGTATCAGCAGAGCGCAGGTGTCTAGATTACAGTCGACCTACGATCTCCACGATCTGCAGGTGATTCCTTGGCCGAAGCGAGTGCGTCTGCCTCAGCAGAAGTGACTTCTTGAATCCTGCGACCCCAGACTTTGGTACTTTTGCGGCGAGCAAGCTTCTCAGCGATCTTCTCCTTATCTGCTTTCTCTACGGTTCCTGCATTGGCAGAGGCAGCTTTGGCAGCTGTCTTTTCTTTCTTCAGCCGGCTTTCGCGGTCCGCTGCAACCATGCGCATAGACTTTCGGTTTTGATTGAAGCGGCGCCCGGCCTCAGGCTGTACATGAGGAGGCAGCGCCGCCTGATGACTTGTAGCTGGAGCTGGAGCTGGCGCGGTCGCACCGGCACCGGTAGCTTCTGCACCTTTACCGGAGCCAGCAATGAGGAAGCCAGTCTGTTCACTTGATGGCGACGATATTGCTGAATTAGGGCCTGATATGCCGGCATCAATGATTGGCTTGTCGAGATCGTGTCCAGGGAAGAACTCTTCGAGATTTTCATAGACCTGTTCGACAGGCGGTCTGTATGCCCAAGCGTCGTTCTTGAAGGACGTACGTCGCGCAAGGGTTGGTGAAGCCTTGCCTTCACTGGTACTGGCGGCGCCGGTATGTAAGTGTTTGCGAGCAGCGCTAGAGCCTTCTTCCCAGGGTGATGACGGGTTGTTGCTGCTGTGTTGACGATTGCGCTGCTTTGCAGACTTGGGAGAGACTGTCCGCTTCGATGCAGTAGCGGAGCTTATAACGTCCTGCACAGCAGGCTGTTTCGACGCTGAGGAGGTTGAGTGCGCTTTGGCAGCAATATCAGTCTGCACTCTGAGCGACGGCCTATCCTGTCGACTAGCTGAGCTGACGGAGTCTTGCGAATCTCTGCGGGCGAGGGAGGTAATCGTACCCAGAGTTTGGCCTGGAGTCTGAGCCGGTGGGGCAGCTGGTTTTGTAGGCTCCATCTGCACGGCCCAGGTCATGACTTCGTCGTCGTCATCTTCCTCCGGATTGTAAGTGAAGGCAGGAACGGGTAGCTCCACTTTAGGCGAAGCTTTTGGCTCAGCAGAAGACGATGCAATGCCGGCTGCTGCCAATTTGACCTGTGTATCTTTGCCGAGAGTACTGCTCTCGTCATCGTCTTTCTCGTGTACGTCCAAGGTCGTTCCTCTTTTACGGGTGTTGCCCAATGTGCTCGTATGGTCGCTGTTCCCATCCGCTCCGCCGACGCCAGCGAAAAGGTTACTCCACTCCTTCGCTTTCAGTGTATTGCTTTCTTCCTCCAACTCCAACACGTACGGCTTGCTACCGATGAGCGGACTGGACTTGCTGTCAGTAGCTGCATCGATTGCCTCATGCAGGATCTCAACGCCTTCATATACATCGTCCGGCAACGGGCCAGGTGCCAAGGGCTCGCGAGGGGCAACTTTATGCTTATCGAGCGATCCAGGAGCTTGCAACTTGGCAGACGGACCTCGGTCAGAGACGGGTGTCTGCAGCTCGTTTGTACTACTGGATGAATAGCTGCGCGGTCTATTTGCGGTGCCGGCTTTCTCGCTGAGTTGACCGCCGGATGAGCTCGAAGGTCGACTTGAAGGTGAAGACGGTTGTTGCTGATCTGAGGAAGACGCGGAGGAGCGACTAGACTGGATGAAAGGATCATGCTGTCTTTGGGCTGGCTTGGGCGATGCGTGAGGCCGTTGTGTCTCGTGCCTATTAGATGAAGAAGAGCTTGAAGAGCTGCGATCCTGCCCTGACAGACGTGGACTATGATATTGAGGTACCTGTTCAGGGTAGGTCGCGGGCGGAGAGGTCGTGAACGGAGCATCTTCAGCAATTCGGCCATAACCTGACGTCGACTGCAAGCTACTGCCGCCGCGATCTTCCCAACTACGCGCTCGCATGTGTTGGCTCTCATAAGGCGGCTGCTGATTCGCAAATCGCGGACCTTGCGAAGAAGATTGCTTCGCCATTCCTGCGGAGTGCTGATTCTGAGTGCCATGCTGCATCATATCCTGCACAGTCTCGCCGGGCTTCAAGGATATTCTTCCAGGTCCGGCGATAGAATGCAAAGCGGAAGGAGGTTGTCTAAAGTGGTTGCGGTCCTGTTCGGGCGATGGCTGTCTGCCTTGACGAGGATTCAGGGGAGGAGTGGTACGCGAATGAGTCGGGATTGGTCGATGGCTGGAGTGTTGCGAGTGCGAGGCTGGATGACCCCATTCTGAGGATGCTAGAGGCGGCGAAAGCGACATTGGTCGCTGCTGGATTTGGTCGTAATCAGCACGTAGCGGAGGTGCACCGACGTAAGGTGGGTAGGAGGGGATTCGCGGACTAATATTACTAGGAGGACTACGCATTTGAGGACCTGAATGCATCTGACCTTGTGAGCTAGGACGGTTCTGCAAGGCAGCTGAACTAGGACGCCGTATGCCGATGCCTGCTGGATGCTCTGCTCCTCCACGCTGCATCTGGTGCCTAGCACCGGGATGATTAGGATCTTCATAGACTATCGGAGGTGGTTGGAAGGATCGCTGAGCATTGTTGAGATTGTTCGTATTGCGCGGCGAAGGCATGCCTGCGCCATGATCGAGTGCAGGCGGCTGATGTCGCAAATTATCCATGCTCCGGGCTGCCAAGCGTGATTGATGCGCTTGAGGAGGCTGCAGACCGATTGGGACGTCGTACGGCTGAGTCGCAGGATGATAATTGGATCTCGGAGGCAATGGCGGTCCTCTAGATCCGTTGGACTGCGGGGCGTGGTTGAAGGGCTGAGTGAAGTGGAGAGGTCCAGATGGACCCATCTGGATCGGAGGAGGGCGTGGTTGTGGATATTGCGTATTTTGTGTATAGGGCGGGAAGTTGCGCTCGGCAGCAAGATTCGAATTTGAGCGATTCCGCCCTCCTTGTTGCTGCTGTTGCTGGGGACGATAGATTGGTCCAGAGGGCCCTACTCCTATCGCTCTGACATCCGTAGGTGAAGGCCCATCATTCTGGTACGAGAACTGCGGTGATGGCTGGTACTGGTAGCTGTCTTCCCACGCGGTTCGCGATGTACTCGACGCAGCTTCTGATCTTGCTTGTCTGTCGGTGCGACTTTGACGATGCTGTCTCTCTGCTCCTGCCCAGTCTCTGTCCTGCATGCGATCCGACCCTCCGCTTGACCGTCTCTCCCAGATCTGACCTTGATCATTCTGACGCTGGTACTGAGATTGTGGATGCAGCCTATCTCCTGAAACACCGGAGCCCGCCGAAGACCGCCTGTCTGGGTCGATGAATGGCGAAAGCGGCTGTTGCTGCTGGTAATCTAAGGGAGGTGAGTGGTGATGCGAACCAGGCCGCGGCAGCTGTGTTGTATTAAAAGACTCTTGCTGCGATGGTCGTCTCGTGGCATTCGACGCTTGCAACGCTCGCCGGTCCGCAGATACTGATGAACTGCTGGATGTTTCATGCTGCGATTCTGGCCTCGCATAATTTGATGGACCTGCTGATGTGCTTGCATCTGTGCGATGAATAGCTTGAAAATTCGATGGGTTGCTTGACTGCGGTGATGTTATGTACTCAGGTGAAGGCGCCGGCTCGAGGCTCGTGACGGCATTTGCGACAAAGAAGAGAGGTGCGGGCGTGATCTCGCCGCTGAGAACGCCTTGACATATCTGCCACAGCTCGCCGTCATCGAGGTCGCTTCCCGGATCTTGGTCGAGTGATGAAAGGTGGACCGAGCAATGCTTGAAATCGTCGTCAGGGATTTGCGCCCGGGTATACAGCCGCTCGCGAATAGCTTCGGGACTTGGTAAGCCTGAGAGGTCGACTCTGTTCAACTGCTCGTGGTCTTGAGTGACTAGCACAAACGGGGCCGCTTTCCTGGGCTGCTGCATTTTGGCGCCAGACCTTCGCAAGCTGCTACTTGGTTCTGGCGAGATTACCGCAATCGCAGATGTAGGTACGGATGATGTACTAGCAGTTGATCCAGCTGATAGAGGTGTTGGTCCAAAATCGGACTCCGGAGCTGGCGAAACACGAGGTTGCTGGGAAGCTGGTCCATCGGGCGATTTCTGCGAAACCCAAGTCAGCTCATAGTACTGAAGATACATCAGTACCATTGTCGCATACGGGTGGGTTTGCTCTGCTGGAAGCTCCTGCTACTCCATGACTTCTCTCCCGTTCATGCCTCGGTCTTCGCAAGACATCGAAGCCCAATTCGCGCAATCCGCTCAACCTGCTTCGCGCCCTACTTCCTAGATCGCTTGTCACGCTGACTCCAGAAGGCTCGCTGCTTGTCGGGCTTGCTTGGGTATTATCGGATCTCCTTCCATCGTTCATCGACGGGCTTGCCAGATGGACAGGATTTGACGACCTCTAGCTTGCGTACTGCCCGCAGCGGAGTAAGCGTTGCTCTCTTTGCTTGAAAGCCTTGAAATTGTCGAAAAGTTGCACCGAAAAAGCTCGATATGGACTAAGGTCAGCCCGAGGATGAATGATGATTCAAGTCTTCTGGCGCGAAAGTTGTCAGGTCTAGAAGCTTTCGCGTTCAGATACCGTGATTCGGTAGCAAGATAAGCTAGATTCTTGGAAAGCATGAAAGTACTTGGCGGTTAGGAGCGCTTGGTAGTAAGCGGGACCGGACTTACGTGAAAATCTTGGTCGAGCAAGCAAACAAAACAGATGCTACAAGCTTTGACAACCGAGCAAGGAGCAGCTGCACAATGTGGACTCAAGATGCGAAGCTGGATTGACTGATAGGAATAACCCATGTATCCCGAACAGACTCGATACCCGCGAAGAGCACCTACTACTACAGTTTGGAAGGATTAATACAGACATAGAAGTTAGAGGAAGACGTAGGAAGCTAGGATTCTGATTCTGATGGAGGTTTGGAATTGCGATTACCACGGCTGAGAAGGTGATGACCCTCCACGTCTGTTGCTATACTGCTGAGGTCCTGCAGATGATGCACGATAGCCTTGTGGGTGGACTGGCGGAGAGGTGAGTTGGGGTGAGAACATAGAATATTGAGGTGACGCGACAGCATGAGCCGTTCGCTGTGCGTAAGGAATATAGGAGGTAGCGCCCGTGATAGGCATAGGAGAAGCTCGATGACCGGCCTGAGACATAGGCTGCCCATAGTATTGCGCCTGTCCGCGACCTTTCGGCATCATGCTCTGTGGAGCATAGGCTTGCATTGCTGGATTGCCTGCTGATTGGTGATGTGCGTAATGCGACATGCCGTTCGCATACTGGCCGTTGACCATACCGGGACCCATAGGGGTCTGCACCCACATCCCAGCTTGCCGACCACTGCGAGGGAGATCAGCAAGAACCTTCTAGTAGGTACAGCAAGCGACTTACTCATGAGCAGCCATACCCATGGGATACTGAGAATACTGCATACCGTTTGCAGCTGTCGCATACTGTTGGTGGCCGTACGCGTTGGGGCCGGATACGACATAGGGCGAATACTGCGCTTGCATTACAGGCGAGTATGCCGACTGCTGGCCTGGCATTGCGGCGGGAGCATATGGCAGCGTAGCATGAGAAGCATAGGGTGACGGGACAGCTACATCGCCAGGGAACGCTTGGCTTGAGGGGTAAGCGAACGAGCCATGTCTAGAGCCTGATGACACGCTCGTATTGACAGTAGCTCTCCTCTGGTGCTGGGTCTGCTCGGCTGCAGCAGTATCACGATGAGAAGGCATTGGAGACATTGCGCTTGCCGTGCGATTCTTCTGGAAGGGCTTCTGATCGGAAAGCTTCTCGATTTCAGGCGGGCTGACTGCTAGCGCTTTATCTGGCGAAGCCTGTCTCTGCTCACTCTCTGACAGCTGCATATCCATTGCTGAAGAAGGTAATCCAGCAGGGAATTCATCAATGATACCTCGTAGCGAGTTCTCCTGAGGCTTGTCGGCAGAACCTGCAGCCAGTGATGCTGCAGCAGCTGCAGCGGCTGTCTCTTCAGTTGGTCTTGACCATACGGACATGCTTGGGTCAAGAATGTTGAAATGGCCAGCAGCGTGCGCTCGGCCTGGCCCGCTCGCCCAGGGAGATGACGCTCGGCCAAGGAAGGAGCTAGGCGTATCATGGCGAGAGGGCACTGTCAGCGGTGCCTGTGATGCGAAGAGATGTCAGCTACGCTCAAAGAATAATATTGAGCGACCTACAGATCCGACACTCTCGTTCAGCCTATCAAGCTCCTCTTGCACATTCTTAGGTATCTCGATCTTCCTTGCACTCTCGTAAGGCGAGCGTGAGGGAGACACCGATCTTGCAGACACAGATGCCACCGGAAGAGGCAAAGGTTCTGCATGCAGGGGAGATAGGGTTGGGAAGGTGGGTGCAATAGGAGATGGCTGTCTATCTTGGAAGGTTGCCGGTCCATTCATACGCTCATAGAACGACGCAGTCATGCCGTCGGAAGCTTGTTTCAGGCTGGCCGATTCTTGTGGGACGCTTTCGAAAGCTGTCCTAGCAGCTGCAGATTCTGCTTCTCTTGCTGCAATCTCACTAGTTACCATGAACATGTTCTCTCCAGAGTTGGCTGCACCGCGATTGGCCGAAATACTGCGTCTGAATGCAACTGTCGAGTTTTCTGGAAGCTTGGGGCCGTACGTCTTAAATCTGCTACTAGATTCCGGCGAAAGCTGACCATTTGCACTCGAAGCTGAGACAGTAGGCGACACTGCTTGACTTGCTGTAGGTTGGCCAGCTCGCGCTGGGAAAGACACCTTGATGCTACTGCTCGGTTCTTCGAAGTCTAGGTTTGCATAAGAGACTGTAGTAAAGTCTTCTTCTTGCTGCTCTGCCAGATACGGCGGATCAGTCACTGTAAGACTCTCTTTCTCGACAAACACCTCGAAAAGCGGAGATTTCGGGGGCGGATCCATCCGTCTCCAGCTGCCAGCTTCTGACCTTCCTTTCCTGTTTACATCCATCGAAGTCGAGGGAGATAGCTTGACAGACTGAACGTCAGGTATAGCGAGATCCTCCACATCCTTCGCTTCTGCCGAAGTCGCTTCCGGCATGAGCTTGCGGAACTTGGAGAATTTGATAACTGGGATCTCATCCTGTGCAGGCGATGGGAAAAGGTGTTCGTCTAGTGTCACATGAGGCCGGCCTTTTGGGGGAATGTACGAGGAAGAATGGACTGTGTACGGCACCCTTGGATTCTCAAATTGCCGGAGCTTGCCGTAAGGTACAGATGCTAGCTCACGCTTCAACGAAGGTAGTCTCATTGAGAAAGTCTTCCATATCCTCGGCGACGGTGGTCTTTCCGTTGCTGTATATTCGAAAATTTCTGGAACATATCGCACAGTAGGCAGAGGTGGTGCAGCACCTTGTTGAGCCTTGCCCTTCTGAGCGGCAGCTTGGCCCATGGCTTGTGAAATCTTGGACAATGCATCGTCTAGATGGGACTTCTGGCTAGTCTCTCGTTTCTTGGTCTCATTAGCAGCCGTGAGCCCGTCTTGCGCTGCTCTGACAGCCAGCATGATCTTGTCAAGCTGCGATAGCGATGCAGTCGGATCTTGCTTGCCTGTGGCAGGTTGCTGCTGTGACGCAGATGCAATCATGATAGTAGGTTGAGGGAAAGCCATACGAGCCAAATCTGTGCTAGACCCCGATGAGGGTATATCTGCTGAACTGGCAGTCCTGCCTAGGCGCACTGTAGGCACAGCGGGCGCCGGCGATAACAGAGCATCTAATGGCTGCCTCGGAAGTGATGGAGGAGGCGTAGACGGTTTCGCCAGAGATGAAGCAGCAGCGTTCGCAACGATCTCGACATCTTTCGTCGTGATACCTTGCTGTTGCGCAACTTCCGGTAAAGCCGTAGCATGTTTCTCGACCACTGGCTCAGATGCTTCTGCCTTCGCACGCGCTGTCGGCGACTGCGAAGAAGGTTGTACAGGTTTTCGGAAGGAAGAGAAAGATGAGGTAGCCATATTTGCCAGAGCAGCAAAAGCAGCAGATGATGGTGCTGCTTTCTGACTCGTTGCTGGCGCTGCGCTTGGAGGTACCTGGATTGGTTTTGATATGGTGAGGGTCGATGAGGATGTTGGAGCTGCTTCCGCAACAGGTGGGCGGGAAGCTTGTGGGCCTTGCTGGATCGTAGGAGCTATATCTGTACTCGCTCTCCGCCACGAAGCTTGTCTATCGGCTCTTTCCGCCGCGCTCGCTTGCGGCGCCAGTATTTGCACTCCTGCGGGCTGCAGTGCGGACTGCTGTTCCACGACGGGCGAAGTAAGAGAGGCAGCCGCCTTCATCTTCTCCTCGATCTCCTGTGCTTTCTTCTTTGCGCGCTCTATTTGAGCTTGTCGTTCTGCTTCTTCGTCCTGTCGCCGCTTTCTAGCCCTTTCTGCTATTGACTGCATCTCCTTCTTGTATGCTTCTTCTGGGTCTTCTGCAGGTTGTGCAGGCTGTTTCACTTGCGCAGACTGCTGTGCTGGCTGCTGCTGTAGTGCGGGCAGAGCGCTAGAAGCCGCTGTAGAAACAGCTACACCCTGCTTACTCTGCTCCGCAGGCGTAGGTCCTTGTAAAGCACTCGCAGGTTGGCCCTGTCCCGGCGGTGGCTGTTTCGCCAACATCGGAGGTCTAGCCCATGCATTCTCTACCTTCTTCGGCGCACTACTTTGTTGCTGAGCAGGCTGTATCGTCTGTTTCGCTAGTAGAGGAGAAGAAGCTTGTCTATTATGTTTCGGCGGCGATAGGATCTGCGAAGGCAGAGGAGCTGTATTTGGCGCATTGTTATTGTTCAGTTGGCCATTCGAAAGTGGACGACCACTTCCTTGGCCCATTGAAGGTCTTCGGAGAACAGCAGGCGGTGAGCGGGATGCTCGTCTATCTCCTCTTCTTCCACCCGCTCCAGGTACAGTACTAGCTTGGACACCTTTCTTTCCTCCTGCATATGGTTCGAAGCGCCCTAGTCGCTCATTGAACAACGTTCTGTTGGCTGATGATTCTCGATTAAGAGTAGGAGGACCTCTCTGTGCGCCCGCACTGGACTCGTACGCCGATGTAGACGCAGAGGGTCCAGCTTGTGTCTGACTACCAGACCGTCTATCGAAGTCATCTACGAAGCGTTCTCCTTTACTGAAAGGTCCATCTTCCCCAGTCTGCCCAGCTTGTTGATGTCCAGCCGAAGCGCTTATTTCCGCCTCTGCAGCCGCTAATGTATTCTCATATTGGACTTGTAGTGCTTTCGCTTCATTCGACGCTTTCTGCGCTTTTCTGAATGCTTCAACTTCGTCCTTCGTCGGATTAACGACTTCTTTCCCTCCTTGCTTCTCCTCAAGTGCAGCAGTCACTGCACTCGGTAAAGGCAGCGTAGCGGACGGCGGTACTTCATATTTCGTCCCATCGCCGAATTCTAGGATGTCTTCAAGCTCGTCGTCGTCGTCTAACTCGTCCCAGTGCGTCTTGTTGGGATCGGCAGAGTCGTGGATCCCAGAGAATGATTTCAAGTTGTCAAGCACGCGCGCGTTGTACGCTGCTTGTGCTACAGCTGCTAATTTCTCCGCTTTCTCCTTGGCATATAAGGCGTGTTGGCGTTGTTCTTCGGCTGTATTACCATACCGTAGAGGACAGCACAGCTCGTCAGCATCGTCTAATTAGATATCGTTAGAAAGGACGTACCTCGCGCAGTCTCTTGAAAACTGGGGAAATCATGTTCCAACGGCCTCGCATTGCCCATCCCCGCCGCTGCTCTCGCAGCATGCAACCACGGCGGGGCCTGTGCTCCTCCCGCTCCTGCTCCTGCTCCTACACTCTGTGGTGCTCTTCCCTGTCCTTGCTGCAAGCTTGCGAACGACGATCTTTGTCCGCCTGACGCGTTCCGAGCTTGGCCGAATGCAGATCCTATTCCACTCGCTGATAGTGGAGCTTGGCCTCCGGATCCAGAGACAGGAGGTGCAGGAACGAAACCCCTACTTCCAAAAGCTGAAGAAGGCGTAGAGCCATTTGTGCCTGCTGGAGATGGACGGCCCCACGTCGCTGTTGGTGTATTGAGAGAAGATAGACCGATACCACCCCCTGAGAGTGTCGATAGTTTGCCTGTTAATAGACGGGGATGCGAAGACCCTGTTTGGACGGCTGTATTCGTTGCTGATGAGGCGGTTGAAGTGGAGGTAGGTAGAGTTGAGGTAGAGGGCGAGGATGATGCGCCGGTGAGTGTGTTTGTCGTGCTTATTGGACCAGCTGTAGTGGAAGGAATGGAAGTCGATGCTGTTGCGGACGCTAGTGTCGGAGAGGCATTCTGTGAGCTTGGCGTCGTTGTCTGAATGGAAAGCGCTATAACATGACATGTATATCAGGTCTTTGTTCTGCTTGGACTTATCGAAGTAGAAGAACGGGCGTACCGGCGAATGAAGGACCCGCTTTCGGGAGCGATATACTCGATGGCGCACTTGAGAGTCTTGTATCTGAACTACTTCCACTTCCAGACCCAGATCCAGTAGCAGCTCCCGCCCTGTTCATTCCACAGCATACAAAGTCAGCTACGTTGGCTTCTTCAGCATGTGTCGATACAGGCCTTACTTTTCCAGAAACTTCTTGTTCATGCTCAGACTACTTGTGAACTTCTTGGTAGTTGCAGGTCGTGCTGCTGTAGTGGAAGTGGTAGTGGAAGAAGATGTCCCAGATCCGGCAGGTCCAGCTACGGCTGTCCCGCTCGAGCTTGTAGAGCGCTGTATACTCCCACTTGAGGGTGTCAAGGCACTGCTTGTAGATGTATCTTGTGCTGCATCGCTCCCTGCAGCTGAAGCTTCAGAGGTCGAGCCTGCAGCTGCTGCAAGACCGGATGGAGCATTGTCGGACGCCGTTGCCTGGGTCGATGACGAATCATGAGCATTGAGAGTATCTTCTGACGTTGATACGTCTTGCGTAGTGCTGATTTCTGCAGTCGTAGATGCGTTCGACCCTGCAGGTCCAGCAGCTGAGCCAGCGGCGAGATCAGAGGTAGTACGAGAAGCCGGCAGTTCTTGGTTGTCGACATTCGATGATTGTGTATGGTCTGCTGCTTCTGCTGTACTGCTTTCTTGCTTATCTCCCGCTGCTGCTGTAACGTCTCCAGCTTGATCCTGACTTCGGTCTAGCTCTGGCTGTGGTTGCTCGTTCGCCGCCGTTTGAGCTTGCACGGCATTATCACCATCATTGTGTGCTGTTTGACTGCTTGCTGTGTCGTTGTTTGGTGTCTCTGCGGTGATTCCTGCGTTTTCTCCTCTGATTCCAGACTCTTGTCTCTCTCCCGCTATAGTGTTACTGCCCTGTTCTCTATTATTTGCAGTCGCTGCTTCATTCTCGCTCATTGACTGGGGCACTGACTACTGATGGGAATGATAGGGTTAGACTGATCAATGCAAGAATCACTTCAATCATTTCAACACTTTCAAGGCTTTCCTTTGAATAATCTACACAATCTATATACATGCTGATAATGGACGATGTGGAACCTGCACAATTCTGCAGGCTGCGTGGGAGTAGTGTTGCTACCTATCGCTGGCTGCCCGCAGACTCAAAAAGCGGACCCTGGATTTCGCTCTTTCGAGGGCGCGTAGCTATACACGTATAGCGTATAGATGGAGAGACTGGTGGTGTGTTGTATAATCTTAGAGAAAAGAGTGTACGCCCTGCCTGTCTGCAATCCCGGCCCTCGTTGGAGAGAAGAAGAAGGGAGAGGGAGGTTGCTCGTTGGATTGACACTGATTAGAATTGATTTAAGACTCTGTTGATCTGATCTATTCTCATTTCAAGGCTTCATTTCAAGACTGGTCTGTACCCTGCCCTAGAGTAGAGTGATGTCCTCCCATCGCTTTAGGAGGCTATTTGGGAGCAGCAGCGTCAATGTAGACCATACCGCGCCATCACCGTCACTAGGGCATTCAGACAGTCTTCAGGGTGGGATACTTCATTCAATATCTCATGATAACGCCAGCTTACAGCCTGGCGTGAATGTATGCAGACGACCTCCCAAACGACATCGAGTTCCTATCACTGGACGGCGTCGCAGAGTACGACGAGCCAGAATCATTCACAGACGACAATCTAGACGACAACGATGAAGACAGTGACGGGAGGGCTGATACTCGAGGACTGACGGGCCGCAATGACGCCCAACGAGGAGAAGACGCTGAAGAAGAAGAAGATCTCGACTGGCCTGAGGACAGTGATGGCGATACGGCATCTTCAAGAGATGCAGCCGTCCACATCGAAGGACTACCACGTAGCGAGCTCAGGCTAGAAGCGAGGTGCGTTATGGCTGGACTTGGCATTGAATATCACCCTGAATACTGATCTATGCGTGATGACCGCAGACAATACAAGACAGAAGCATTCGCTGCGAGCTTGTTCAAGATGCTCCACGAAGGACTGGCCGTGCCAGGATGGGCAGAACTAGGGTCCGAAGCCACTTTCTCCCAGATGAATATCCACAAAGTCTCAGGGTCACTCACCAACGCCGTCTTCTTCATCTCTTACCCTCTTACCTCCTCATCCCCCGATTCAGATTCAACACCTTCATCCTCAAGCCCGCCTACTGTCCTTCTACGGATCTACGGCCCTTCTTCAGGCAACCTCATATCTCGAAAGAAAGAACTACACGTCTTGAATACGCTGTCAGCAGTATATAGGATAGGACCCGCTATTCTAGGAACATTCTCGAATGGACGAGTAGAGGAATATTTCGAGAGCAGGGCGCTTTATAAAGAGGAACTGAGAGAGCCGAGGACCTCGAGGTGGATAGCGAGGAGGATGAGAGAGCTACATAGAGTCGATTTGGGAATGATGGAACTACTCCCAGACCAGCCTGCTCCTACATCATCATCAAGTCAGCAGGGACAACAGCAAGGGCAAGGGGGAGATGCGGGGTCTGTATCGGAAGACTCGACGAGTAGTTCGTCGGCTATCAGACGCGATAGCATGACTGCTGAAGGCTTATCGCGACGAAGCTCAGAATATGCAGAAAGTTTCAGTAGTGGAGGCTCAAAATCACCTCCTCACCGACCTTATGCGCGCCCATACCAGCCTGTGCATCACGGTAGCAACAGCAATAACTCCAGCACCACTACCACACCCCATCACAGCGGCTACACCGGGACAGAGCACAGTACCTCCGGCTTGTCGCAACTCAGTACAAGTTCCACTTCTTCAATCTATTCATATTCCTCCTCTCACTCATCCAACGGCTCTTCTTCATCTTACTTAAACTCACCCTACTTACGCGCTCGACGTAGTATCGATACGAAACCTGGTGTTTCAGAGGGGACAGCTCCGCACAAGAAGAGATCATTGAGCAGTATTAGATCAAGGTTGGAGTTCTCGTTGGAGACGCTCATAGCTGGCTCGGGAGTGCAGGGGAAATATAAGAAACCACGAAGTGTAGTGTGGCAGAATATTGAGAATTGGACTAAAGAGGCTAGGAAAGTCCTGAAAAGAGTAGATAAGTTGGAGAAGGCTCTAGCTTCTACTTCGTCAATTCACACCACGGGGAGCGGAAGTGGAAGTAGAGATGGGGGATTTGTGAGAGAGGTCAATCCATTATTGGCGCCTAGCCTGCTTGTGGAATGCAAGAAATTATTGGATCTACATAGATTCGCAAAGGAGATCAAAAGATACAGACGCTACATCGAGAAATGGGAGGTCCAGAACGGCAAGAGCAAGAGGGTGTTCGGTAAGTTCTGCCAAACCCGAGTTAACAGGGGAAGAGCGGAGATTGATGGAGTTTTTTGCAGCTCATAACGACACGCAGTGTGGAAATATCCTCAGGTTGACACCGGGAGGCAGGAACGAGATGGTTCCAGGCTTGCGAGCGCCTCACGAAATGCTCATCGTTGTGTAAGTCGAGCTTTTACCCTTGCATTGAGCGACATAATAATGCTCCGTGCTTCTCCCAGCGACTTTGAGTATGCTGGCGTCAATCCTCGAGCATTCGACATCGCGAATCATTTCCTCGAATGGCAGACGGACTACCACCATCCGACGCTATCCCACTCCGTGACTAAGCACGGCGATTTCCCCTCCCTTCTCGAGCGCCAGCGGTTCTACCGCGCCTACATTCCCTGCGACGGGGGCTTCGACACGGGCTCCGAGCCTTCTTTCCCTTCTATGGAGAAAGAAGATGCGCGGGTACAGAGATTGGAAGAAGAGGTTCAGATGTGGTTGGGCGCAAGTCATGCGATGTATGTAGTGTGGAGTGTCGTGCAAGCTACGGACGATATTGTGAAAACTATAGAGGGATGGTTGGAAAACCCTACTACGGCGGAAGAGGCAGAGAAGGAAGTGAAAGCGCTGCATGATAGGATGAGGAAGAGACATGCGAAGGAAAGTACGCTAACGCAGGAACAGGGAAGACCGAAGATGGAGAGAGGAAAGAGTGGGGATATCATACATCATACAGGCGAGGAGACGGAAGATATAGTGCCGCCTCAGCTTGGTGACTTCGACTACATGGGCTACGCACTCGAGAGAGTCGTGCTGTTCAGAGATGAACTGAAGAAACTTGGCATTAAAAGCTAAGTTTTATACCAATACAAAGCAGTACTTATACAACGCTCGTTATACCTACGAGAACTATGTACTGCAGTCGTGAATATGCTACAATGACATACGAAGCATCCTGTAATCATGCCTTGCTTGTAGTCAGGTCATCGGACATGGATGCCTTGAGAGAAGTGGACGTAAGCTTGTCGAGCAGAATAGCTACTATGATGACGCCCGGCACCAGCGCGGTGCGTATGATAACAATACTCTTGTCCCGCTTCTTGCGATACTTTTCTTCGATGTCCTCTTCGACTATACTCGCATCGGGGATAGATGCGCTTGTGTCGGCTGGCATAATCGCTGCCTCCTGCAGCAGAGCGATAATAGGACTCGTTTTCTTGTCCCAAAGCTCAGCAAAGACCATCTCCTGCCCGATCTCCTTCCGCAGCTCAAGCGCATCTTTCAGTAATACATGCTGCATATCCTTGAGTTCCCACACGGGCACCTGGATCTTCCCCAGTATTCCAAGGCGCATCTCTCCCAGCTGCATGAAATACGTCTTGCCAAGTCTATGCAGACTTCTGAGCCAGATATCCGAAGGATCGAGATTATCGAACCCTTGCAGCTCTTCGGCAAACCAGTTCCGTGCAAGCGCGATCCAGAGAACCTCTAGGGGAAGCTTGCGGAGATCTTTGTCAACGCCTAGGTCTTTGAGCGGGATTTGGAGAGCTTCTTTCAGGCTTGTCTGACCGAGCCGGTAGTACGTCCGGTCCAGGATGGCATCTTGTAGACTGGCACCTAGGAAGACAACATGAGACGTCGTGTAAGAGCATTTCGCCAAAGTTTTCGCACATTCATATTTGTCGAGAGGTGCGGTATGAAGCCATGATCTCGCCAACGGATGGGGAAGTCGACCGCATGCTAAATTGATACACATCGTGATATGGTGTTAGAAGCGTATCCATCTTGAGGATCCGGCAGGTGTCAAGCGCACCATGACGCGTCGCATAAAGAGTGTTCGCATTTCGGAGGAGCCGCAGAGGCACGATCATATGTTTAGGCAGCATATCTGCTCGTAAGAGTTGCTCATTAGGATATGCTTTGCGAAAAAGAAAGCCTCGAAGTCGGGATTAGCACAAGCCGGGTGTGTGCGTTTGGGTCCGCACCAAATGGTCAATACGGGTCGCATATGGTAGATCATTCATTCTTGAAACAACACTAGTCTGACACTCGCGTGCAGGATCACTGGAACTTCTCTGCTGATCGCGTTCATTGCATATTCACCACAACTATCCGGTCTAATCACGAGCGCAACGCCCTGGAAGCTCATTCTCTTCAATGTCCTAGTCGCTCTGATATACTATAACTACGCGCTGGTAGTCCGGACGGATCCTGGTTCTGTTCCTTTAGGATGGAAGGTCCCCGAAGACGATGTCGGAGATGTGCGATTCTGCAAGAAATGCGAAGCTCCTAAACCTCCTAGAGCACACCACTGTCGACACTGCAGGAAATGCGTCCTCCGTTTCGATCATCATTGCCCGTAAGATCGGACCTTGTGATTTTGCCCGCAAGCTGAACAGGTTCGTAGCTGGGTGAACAACTGCGTTGGTCATTACAACTACGCATACTTCCTCCGCTTCCTTTTCTACGTCGATGCCGCGTGCGCTCTACACCTCTATCTCCTGTCTTCGGAAGCTTTCGACGAGCAACGCTTGCGGCGCGATCCTACATCCGTTGAGATCGGTCTCCTTGTCGCGAACTATGTGGCTTGTATCCCTGTGCTGGTTGGCGTAGGTCTGTTCAGCCTGTATCACGCTTGGAATCTGGCGAGCAATGTGAGTCGCCGCGCAAAGGGCATATGCGCTGGCTGATGGTGGTCATAGACTACCACTATCGAAGGATCGGAAATTGATAGGGTCAAGAAGATGGTGCGAAGAGGCAAAGTCAAGGCTGTAAGTCAGATTCCCATCTACGTCCTCTTCAGCTGACATTCAAGCAGACAAGCTTCCCTTTCAACGTTGGCTGGCAAGAGAATATTACATCTGTTCTTGGTAGCTCACCATCCGAATGGCTTCTACTGGGCAAGCCAAAAGGTGACGGGACTGTCTTTCCCTACATACCTGGTTCAGGTAGGTCTGCGCATGGTAACACGAGCTGGTACTGATTTGTGTGTAGATCCACTACGCTGGCCTCCCCGAGATCCGTATGAAGCGCTCAGAGCGTCTTGGGAGCACGAAGCTGCCGTCCAGCGATCACAATACCCACCCTATCATCCCAAATACCAAGCACTGGAAGCAGAAGACGAAGATGATGTACCTCTAGCCCAACTGCAGACCCGATCCGTCCGCATCCGTCGAGGCAGCGAAGGATTCGAGATACGACCGCGCTCAGCTGTTACAGGACAGCTGTCAGAATCGGAAGATGATGCATCTAGTTGGGAAGAGCTGTACGAGAAGAAGCAGCATACGTTGTACGATTCGGAGGATGATGAGGATGATCTGTAGTGCGGGGTGCTATGTAACGAACCATAAATTTTTTTTTTTTGTGTATGTAGTCGCGTTGTACAAGTTAATCTATACAGCGAATGAATATGTGTCTTGTACACTTGATATGAGTTTATGGAGGTGCGGGTGCTGCGTCAAGACTAATCTGATCGGTCAATGTATCTATGTCTTGGTCTGTAATATGAGGAAGGTGATTGCGACTAAGACGCCGACTTCTGATGAATTTGAATAAGTGATGRATGGCCGAAGCGCGTCCGTAAAGCATGCCCATATCGTCTGGATCCATGATATCTTTATCCGCGAATGCTCTCATGAAACCATTCCCGTATCCTCCGATGGCTCTGACCAGTATCTCCTGTACTTTCTGACATCCYTCTAGAAGATGACTGCGGGATTCGGGCTCAGCCGAGCAAAATAGGCAGATCTTGCTGAGGTTGTTCGGCCATYTGTCGAGATCTGCTGATGCCCAGGCTGCAGGAGTAGTGAGCTTGCCTAACAAGAACAACCGAAGGCTGTTCTCCAGTCCGGAGGCTTCCTTGCTGAACTCGCAAAGGATCTTCCAGACGATCTTCCA